>JAFFST010000530.1:25889-49440 GCA_022414735.1 Noturus placidus | reverse complement strand
AAGGACACTTCGGCATGGGATCACCCGGGCCGGGATTCGAACCGCCAACCCCACGATTAGTGGATTAGTGGACAACCCGCTCTACCGACTACCCGACAATCTCCCGAAATCAAAACTGGTGTATCAGAGCTTGTGGTACGTGTCCCTTTCGGTGTGTCTCGATCAACTCCCTAGATCATGAATCACATCCTGCACAACAATAGTTCTGGAGATATTGCCATTTTTTATTTTTATAGTTTGTGCCCTGCGATGGACTGGCACCCTGTCCAGGGTGTACCCCGCCTTGTGCCCGATGCTCCCTGGGATAGGCTCCAGGTTCCCCGTGACCCTGATAAAGGAGTAAGCGGTTGAAGATGGATGGATGGATGGATAGTTTGTCAATTCCAAGAAAATGATTATACATTTTTAATGACTCATCCTGTACTTGCATTCTGTTTGTCCAATTAAATACAAACACCGGGGGAATGCTCTACATTAGCAGCATCTTCACAAATATGGTTTATCTGTGTATTTATTTGCATGCTTGTCTTCCCACAAGCTATTCCTTCTTCTAACAGTACCTTTGTTTATTCATTTCGAAGAGGTGGAATTTGCAAAAGTTACATGACAGGAATTTTCAGAGAAGTGTTTTATCATCTTGGGGTTGTTCAGTACTGGAAGGTAAGGATGCACCGAAATGCAAATTCTTGGCCGAAGCCGAATATAATGAAAAACTTGGTCGAAAGCCGAATACTGAACACGTTTTGTTTTTTTTTTCGCGTTTTTTTCCCATTTATTTTTGCTATTTTTTCACCATTGCTTAAATTAAATAGTCAATTGTGCCTTTTACTATTTTGTCTTGCTTTTCAAAGAAAAAAAATCAATTACAAAACTACAATTTCAAAATATTTACTAAACACTGAACATTTTTTTTCCATTCCAGCAGGCATAGGCTACCAACAAGGCACAATATAACTTTAAATAAGTAAATGAGTAAAATAAAAATATTTTGATGTGGTCATCTTTGAGCCCCCTGTGAATAGCCTATGTTAGGCCTCTAACTGACTGCTGACAGAATGTACCACTGTAGACTACAACAAAAAAGTGCATTGACAAGAGTGCAGTATATGGTTCTATATGGCAGATTATATTGGGGATATATATACTTGCATCCCTGCACACCTCGCGGAGTATTATAGTAGATATAGTATACAGTGGTGTGAAAAAGTGTTTGCCCCCTTCCTCATTTCCTGTTCCTTTGCATGTTTGTCACACTTAAGTGTACACTTAAGTGTGACAAACATGCAAAGGAACAGGAAATGAGGAAGGGGGCAAACACTTTTTCACACCACTGTAGTTAGATACATTGTTAATGTTATGTTCTTGACAGATTTAGTTAGTTTAAACTACAGATTAGTTTATTTAGTCCCCGCTGGTTTTCCTCTCGCAGTCCATAGTACTTGTTTTGTGTTGTGACCCTGTTTTCTGTGACCATGATTTTGATTCCTGCTTTGACCCGTTTATGCCGGTTTGCCGCTCGCCGTCCCTTTGCCTGTCTTGACTATGTTTTTTGGATTACGATTTGGATTTGTCTGCCTGCCCTTAAATAAATACGTCTTTAACTGCTTCCGTACTCTACTCCCTTACGTCTCGTGACGTGACAGAATACTCTGGAACAGAAGAAACAAAAAAAAAAACGCATGTGGTTGTCAACATCCAAAGAGCATGCGGTCGTGCACGTAGCTTGTGCATGCGCGCGCCGCCTCATCTCTTTGAGCGCGTTGCCGGAAATGGAGGTCGTGAAATTTGGGTGTCTCACGCTCTAGGCTATTTGGTCCCATCATCAAACACGTTCGGTCAAATTTATTCGGCATTTTCACTTATTTTTGCCATCTTCGGTCGAATAATTTCGGTTGCCGAACATTCAGTGCATTCCTACTGGAAGGTCTTTTTAAGGTATCCCATGGAGGTGATATTGGTGAAGGCAGCAGTGAAACAAGGCTCCCCTTAAACGCTTCACTGTTCATATTTAGGTAGTTTTCTAAACAACTGTCAGGAGTGAGCGTGAGCAGTGAAGTGCATTGCCTAAAGTTTTTTCTCTGACGATAATTCCTGCTGCCTCCAAGTGTTTCTGGAGCTCTTTCTGATTGCTCCTTGTTTCTTGGGCTACTCTTCTGAGCATGTGTTATGTTTTTGCAACAATAAGGTTGTGGCAGTCTTGGGAGAGCTCTTTGCTTTTACCCATCATGAGCTGTTTCTTGTGTGTCATATTGGTAACAAAAAGCATTTTTTTTTATAGACCATCAATTTACTAATATTAATTTGCACAGATAGGAAGGATAATTACTTTCTAACTACTTACAAATTTCAGCTGGTTCAGCTGACTTTTTCAAGGTATGAAATTTAAGAACTGCTTTTTCCTAGCGTGTTCAATACTTATTTTTCCAGTCATTCCACTGCATTACACAACTTTATTTATGGACTTTAATGTTCTGAATTCTTTATATTTCCAAATTTCTTGAGTTAATACTGATGTCTGCTGAACATTTCATGTGAATAACTGCATTGGAAATATATTTACTGAAAAAAAATGTTGATGCTTTCAATACTTATTTCCCCCACTGTAAATTGAATAAATATGGAGAGAATATGCAGCCATGTCTTAAGCCCCTACACATTTTAAATCATTATTTTTTTTAATCATTTTCCCATTTGAACTGGTGCATCTTCCTCCTTGTAATAGTTAGTAAAGTAAGTCAGTAAATTTTATTTATATAGCACGTTTCACACAGCAAAGCTCACCAAAGTGCATGAGAACGACCAGGTGTTCTGCTATACCCATGCTTCATAGCGGGGCCAAGATTTTCTGATGATTCACACAATCAAAGCCCTTGCTGTAGTCAATGACAGATATCCTTTTAATATTCTTTGGCCTTTTCAAGGATTCATCTCACATTTGCGATGACATCCCTGGTCTCTTGCCCGTTCCTGAATCGTGCTTGCTCTACAGGCAGTTCTTGTTTCAAGTTTCCAATCTGTTGGCCACTGCACTGTATTGTGCACTGCACAGTATACACACACACACACACACACACACACACACACACACACACACATATATATATATATATATATATATACACACACACATACATACACACACATACATACATACATACATGTATATACAGTATACGTATACATACATAATATATATAGATAGATATATAGATAGATATAGATATATATATTTTATTATTATTATTATTATTTTTTTGCCATGTTTTCTAATACTTTAAGAGGGGAGTGTACATTTAAACAGTTGCCACATGAAGAAAATGAAAATATGTTGGACATCATCACATGGGCTGTTCAGTTATAGAATCTTGAAGGACCTACAAGGGAGGAGAGGAGAGAATAGAATGAACATTTATCAACACAATGTGTGAATATTTAAATTGATAGAGCACCTGACATACTGTCGCAAAATCTGTCAGAGCTCAGTGGCAGGTGGGAAGCGTTCATTCTAGATCCCTGGAAAACATGAATTAACACAGTTAGAACAGAGGTCAGTAGTAAGGTCATACTGCAATGGAAAGCAAGGCATATAAAAATACATATTAAACTACAATGTAAGATAAAGGAAAAAGTCTGCTATATTTTGTGTGGAATCATTGCAGTACCATTACACAACAATATCTGTACCCATTATATTCTTACCTATTATATTCCTATTATAGTAATTCAAAGCAATGTTGATTTCACCCTATTGTTTGCAAGAGCTCAAATTGCAATTAGGCCACCACATAAGTATGTTCACATCATATAAGATCATGATTAGGAAATCTATATGGAGTTCTCAGCCCCACCATTTATATCAGCCTTTTAACAAATGTTAATCTTCATAAAGTCCTTGTTCACAAATCTATACATTTTAACCCCATTACCAGGTTTGAGTGAAATGTGTCGCTCAAAAGAACATTCACTATTTGGCAGATATAAGCCAATGGGAACTGCAACACATGCTAAAAGAGGTCCCATTGGGGCAGGTATACTCTCTGCCCCATGTTTGCTTTTCACTGGATGTGGAGCAGTAGACAAACTGTTAATGGCGTGTATAAAAATACTCTGTGGCCACCGAAGTCTTGTTTTATAGCAAACAATTGGATTGACTTCTCATGAATTTTCACAAAAGCAAAGTGTAAGTGCAGAAAGTGGGTCTATGATGCACAGAACCGCTTCTATTATAATATACTGTATATTTGCAAGGATTGGGATAGGACAAGGGGCTTATGGGGTAATGTGTGTCAGAAATGTATGGGGATTTGTAAGATGTTGATGAGCTAGAAATGATGCTAAATTATGAAGCCTGTAAACCATGATTAATGATATTACCTTGAACACAGTTAAACAAAAGTATGTCTAAAACCGCTCAAAATGAATTGCTAGACTGTACACTGGATGACTGCATGCTGTCAACTCTCAACTGCCGATTACAAGGTTACTCTAAAAATTCACTCGACAATAGCCTATAGCATAAGTCAGATGTGATAGCCTCTTTACTTCATTTTGTTTGAGGCCATCATCTTTCTCTATTAAAATCTATGGTCACAAGCTGATGCTGATGGAGCTGTACATCTCATTGGACCCACAAATTAGTTGTTTTGATGGAAATGCCCACAATGCCCCCAACCTCCCCCCAAAATGTTGCCATCTGAATTTGTTACCGAGGAGACAGTTCTGATGCGGTATTCCATCAAGATGTCTGTGAGCTTTTGTGTGATCTTCAGCACGATCTGAGCATCATCTTCACAGTCAATGCGGAATTCATCCTAAAATAAACAAGACTGAATAAACCCCACTGTCAAAATGTGTCCCAGTTAATTTATGAACATCAATAAACCTGCAAGATTTTTTTTTTATCTTTTCAATAGCTATTCTAGCTTTTCAATATTCACAACAGAAATGTATAGAACTATACCAGATGTCTGAGAAGTGTTGTGAGGTTGCTGCTGGACTCTTGGCCTTTAGCTCTCATCATTCCATCACTGCCGTTCATTGGTAGATTATCAGGGTAAGCTCTGCCCATGTCCTCGCTTTGTGGACCCATCCCAAATTTGTCTGAGCCCATGTGCATGGATCTGCTGTTGAGTAAATGCTGCATGCTCTGTGGACCTCCTATCATTCTGTCTGGTCATGGCACAGAAATAAGGTCTCGCTGTTAAGTTGAAGTGTCCAAAATTTAAGATCTTCAGTTGTAACTGCTCTAATGTACCACTGTGGTAGGATATTAAAATATACTTTTAAATAATAATTTAGAGCTGTAATATAAGTTTTGACCTATTTAGTTACATTACAGCACCTATTAAATGGATTAAATTCATTCCTCATATTAAATTATTACATTCTCCCCCTCCCCACCAATATTGTTATGCATATAGAAGTTTATAGTAAATTTATTATTTAAAAAATCCTGAAAATTGTATACTGCATATAAAATTGCATGTAATACAAATACGCAGAGGGAGTGTTAGGGTTTCCACAGACTTGTACCAAAGCCACACCTCAGTCTCTGGATTTGAACACTACTGAAAACCTGTGGTCTGAATTACAGAATAAGCCCACATGCACAAACCCGAGCATGTAAAGCAGACTGATATGTTGTGCATGAAAATGTGGACCAACTTCCCTCTACAAGTGTCCAACCGTGTGAGACATTACAGGAAATGACTCAAAGTCATTGTTTTAATAAACAACTTAAAACAACTTTGTGTTGTAAGAAAAAAAATACATGTTTAAATGAAACTATACAACCCCCTGTTATGTTTGAGCTCAAAATACCACTTACCACCATCAGATAATTTTTTTGAATTTTCACAAAGGATGTCAATAATTCTGGAAATATGCAAGCAATTAAATTAAAGCAATTAAACAAATAAAAAAAATGATTAAGACAAGTAAAACAAAAAATCATAAAAGCAATTCTCTACTGTCTGGCCCCATTTTGAATTACCAGAGTGGACAGAGCCGAAGAGTCCACTCGTGGGTCGACCACCATGAATGTTGGAAGGAAAATCCGTCATCATGCCACCCCGAAGTGGGAACCCTTCTGGGACAGGGGTGTGTGAAAAGCCACCACCAAAAGGTCCACCTGAGGATACATGAGATGCACAAATGTCTTTTGACCTACCGAGACCTCCAAAATACACAAAGCTGTTTGAAAAGAGTAATTACACCCCATTTAAAAAAAAGTCACTGTTAAATTAATGAGGAAAAAAACCAAACAAACATCATTTGTCATTCAGTCTCTGTAGTGTACCTCTGGTTCAGCTGTGCTATAGGCACAATGTGCTAATGTTTACTGCCCTCCAGTGACGATACCCTCCAACCCATCTCATGCCACAATATTTAATTGATTAGAGTTGTGCAGCTGAGGAGTTGGCAGGTGTTTTTGGATTATTCCAATCAATGTGCCATACATAACCATAGGCAACACTGGGGGGGGGGGGGGGGGGGGGGATAAGCGCAGTACATTTTCAATAGAGTCTTTTCATAAATTACTTGTCTAAGGTTGAAAATGAAGTGCACGTGTAAGTGCTTATCTGTTTCAGCTCAGGTGTAGTCACAGAGAAAGATTACAGTAGAAAAGATTACTTTCATTGATTCTGAATAACGTTACAAACAGTAATTAATCAGAAAGAGTGCATGTCAACTTTTATAGCGTCTACATCTGAACTAAAACAAATGAGTAGGCGCTTTTCCAAAGAGCAGTTTGTGATTAACGTACAACCCTGTATGTATGCTCACTCCAATTTCTACCAAGATTGGCTTGACTGCACTGTTTTAAAGGTGTCTGTGTTTTAGAGTGCAGGAGAACAAAATGCTTTTTTAATCACTGTCTAATTATCACTATGAATAGAATCTGCAGCAGTGTTGGGGGAATGAGTGAATTTACGTGACACACTTGAAACCTCTTGGTGCTCATTATATTAACAAGCTGTTTGACACTCTGTCTCAGCTCAGATTAAGAGCTCACATTCGCAGTTACCCTGAGTAACATTCAGCTGTCAATGTCACACTTATGACAAAATACTGGAGCTACTCAGAACATGATGTATCCCAAATAGTTTATTCACTGGTCCAGAAGCAGGAGCAACATCATCACTGCTGGCACTTCTGATGCTGAAGAAAGGGCCTATCTATTCGCCATTGCCCAGAGACTCCTAGATGCCTGCCAACAATGGTTGAGATTGGACCTGGCACACCACATGGAGGACATCAAACAGATTGTATTTCATCAGATGCCTTCTAGCCAGGACAGGAGAATGAGTCCACTGCCACCAATATGACTTCGTTGAGGCTGCCCAGTTGGAGGAGGACAACCTACCAGTGTTCACAGACCAAGGGAGCAATACTAGCTTCTGAGGCCAAGGGTGTACTTATTTTTTCCACAGAAGAATAACACATCTAATGATATTTCTGGTAAATAAATGATTGAAAAAGCAAATTTTCCTTGTGCTTTTGTTCAAGTGTATGAACTATATGAATAGGCACTATTTCAAGGATGATCAAATGCTTATCCAAATATGTCAAAAAAGCCAACAGTTTCCATGGGGTGTACTTATTTTTTTTCAAGTGTCTGCACACTCCTATAATCTCCTATTATAACCCAATGGCTGGACACCTTGGAGCAGATAAAACACTAGCCTGGTTAATGCCCAGGTTTTATTGTCCTGTCCTGGCATTCATGGTGATGTGGATCTGTGGTGTGTGTCTTGCAAATGTCAGCTAGTGAATCCGCTGGCCACCCAAATGCACCATTGCACTCCAATCCTCTTATAGAGATCCACTTCAGAAAAATTGTCATGGATCTTATCGGGCCATCAAACCGGTCATCAAGGGGATACGTCTTTGGATTAGTTCTGGTGTATTATGCAACATGATATTCTGAATCAGTTCATTTGTAAATGATCTCAGCCAAGAGCATGACTGAGCCACTGTTATGAGTAATCTCCCAAGTTGTGATCCCTAATGAGATCCTAACTGATCAAGAACATTATTTGTAAGTTTGTGCACAAGGATAGCTAAAATTAGGACAAATGGTTGCAAGACCTATTAGTTGCCGCCCAGGAAGTGCCTCAGGCCTCCACAGGGTGTTCCCCCATCTGAATTATTATACAAGCCAAAGGCCCACAGTATGGCAGGTAAAAATAAAAGTTCAGTACATGGTGCTGGCCATGCAAGCAAAGCGCCACCAACTGGGTCATTTATTATGAGAGAATTTGCTTCAGGCTCATGAGAGGAAACACAGGCCCTACCAATTGAGACAATTTTCACCAGGAGATAATGTCCTGGTATTGTTTCACACTTCTATCTTGAAATTAACCTGTAAGTGGAAAGATCCTTCAACTATGAGGGCCTCATGCCCAAGGCAGATAGAGTTAGAACACAAGGCAGACGGTGTGGTATGTTTTTGTGTTCACTCCAGCAGGGTGAATGCAGTCCTGAAATTTGATGCGTAGTGACAGAGGGGTAAGCAACATGTATGAGCAATTCTAAAGCCCTTGAGATGGGCCAACATCATGGCAAACCTGGCAAAGTGTGCAAACTGGACAGGTGGAGGTATGGTATCTGGCCATTTGTGTTGCAGAACACCACATCGGACAAAGGGCTGGGAGCCGTTCTGTCCCAGGTGGTAGAGGGGGAGTATCGCCTGGTGCTATACATCAACTTTAAACTCTCAGTTCTGGAGTCTAAGTACTGCACCACTGAAAATGAGTGGGTGGTCCTCATTCTCTGGTATCCATTCAGCCTCTATTAGGACCACACTCCCCTACAATAGGTCCATTGCATGAAGGACACCAACTGGTAGATCACTTGTTGGTTTGGCTTTTTAAGTTGTTCTCTGTGGTCCACAGACTCCCAGCCTGTGTTGGGTGTTGGGAGTACTTTGGCAGGTGGGGGCATGGTTTATGGCAGGCATGCCCAAAGTCCGGCCCGGGGGCCAAATGCGGCCCGCGGTCAAATTTCCACCGGCCCGCAGCCTCAGTCATAAAATCAATAATTTGCGGCCTGCCAGCACTGTTTACCAAAGCATAAAATACATGCGTACAAAAAAAAAGATATTTTATATTTCACCAGAAGATAGCAGTAGCCCTTTGGCTGCACTCTCGCTGCATGACCCTTCTGAGACCCTTTCCAGCACATTACTAAAATGGCGACTGTAACTACAAAAAGGAAAGTTGACAGCCTGAACCGGCGCTTCCAGGACAAGTGGAAATTGGAGTGTTATTTCACTGAAATACGGAACAACTGTGTTTGCCTAATTTTCCTGTGAGGAATTCAATATCAAGACGCACTACAAAACATGCTAACTACAACAAGCTAACATTCAAACATTTGCTAAGAAAATGCTGAGCTTGTTTGGCTCAACATACTAGTGCGAGAAGACATTCTCGGTTATGAACATTAACAAGAACCGCGTGAGGATGAGACTAACTGACTCTCACCTGTGTGACATCTTGCGCATCAAAACCACAGTTTTTTAGCCAGACCTGGCCTATTTACTGCAGTCGAGATCTCAGTATCACCCTTCACATTAGTGCAGGAAAGTTATTTGTTTAGTCTTCTGAGGTGAATAAATTCTAAAATCTCAGTGTATTGATTTTTTTTTCCATTTTGTATTTTCGATCCGAGTCTAAAATTGAAATAATGAAAAACAAGACCTTCATTTTTGATATCCGAGTCGAAATCAAATCGCATATTTTTGATGGTCAATTGAAAAACGAAAGGACGAGTAATACAAGGATTCATATACTCCTCAATGTTTTGTACTACTGAAAAAGATAACTGCTGGTGTTATATTCCTTTTCACATGTTTTCAATTTAGAAGTTTACAGTGAGTATTTAACAGTGAATAATATGTAATGCTTCAAATGAATACAAATGTTTAATCTTCATAAAGTTTTTTTTTTCCTGACAGACATTTTCTTTGGTCTTCAAATATGAAAGGCAAAGTGATTTTGATAAAAACTTATTTAGATTTATTTGCGTTCTGTGTGAAGAAATGAAAAGTATGCCATTTGCAATTAAAAAAAAATCATGAAATAGTTCATTTGTATTTAATGTTAGTGGTTCAAAGAATGTCAGGCCGAATGGTCGGCCCCCACACATTTTCACCTCACCAAATATGGCCCTCTTTGCAAAATGTTTGGACACCCCTGGTTTAGGGGTAGTTCATGGCAGGAACTAGCAAAATCACATGGCACATTTAGTATCCATTTCTCAGCGAGCTGAGCATGTGTGTTCATGAGCATTCCGTTATTTTTTTCACATTGCATTTAGTTTTTTAACTATTAAATATAGTTAACTGATGCTACCTATATACTTGCCTAATTTTAGCCAAGTTGAACGTACATTCATAGATTTTAGTTCACATTAATGAACTCAAACATTCTCCATTAACCTTGACAGAAAGTGCCACTTCAGCACATCTTTCAAGTGGGAAAATCAATACAAGCGATTAGTGGGCAATATTTATAATGTCAAAATGCAGAGTTTCTATGCAAACTGTTTAAAGGATTGCAGGTCTGGATTCTAGGGGTAGAAGGTTTCCATTATTAGAATAAAGGTTTATTCATGTGATTGCTAATTTTGACAACCCCTCCAGCTTGCTTCACCACTCTATTACTTTTTACTTTCCCCTCACACATATACAAACAAACTAACCTGGGTAAAAACCTCTGGGAGCCGGTCCAAGCAGACTTTTAGCACCTGGTCCTCCCGCATTGGGAAATGCGGACTCTGATATATACACACATGCACACAAATTATGGCCAATGTCTAGCAGAGTCAAGTATGAAAGAATATCTGAATTTTGCAGAGTGAGGCAGGACTTACTCATGTCCTGAAAGACTGGTACATCACCAGGTTCCCTAATGACAACCTAAAAAGAAAACAGACAATTGTGCATTACAAAGTGAATCTGAAATTTGCATAATCTCAGCCTATGTTCTCATCTCACGGTGACTTCGGTGGGAAAGTGCTTTGGATATTCCTTGGCAAGTTCATCACATGAAACTCAAAAGCTGCTGCTATTATTTGTGCAACCTATTAAACTCAAAACTGGTGCAACATTGTGAAGGTGGTAGAATACAAACCAATCAACTCCGCTTTATCAGAGTTCAAGATTTGAGATTAGAGTTAAAATGTCATATTACTGAAGAATCTCAGACAAATATGATAAAACACTTAACTTAGCAGAACCCTGGGACATGGACATGGTGTATGACTATCACAATGAAACAGAAAAGCCTTTTTTCAGCCTGTTATCTAGTTAGTTCAACTGATTTAATGCAGTGGTGCTTATGTTAACAGTTAGGAGTAATATTTTCTTCTGAATAACGTGTGTTTTCATTGTATGTATGCTCACAGTAATGCTATGCAGAGTTGACAACATATCTAAAACAACAAGATAATATATCCTCTTATCGTAAACATAATGTAAATGTAAAGGACCTCCCCTTTTTGTTTTGAGCTAATGTTGGTGCATTTCTGATTTTGTGGTTGTATTTTCTGAATATCTTGTCGCATTTTTACTTTATTAATGTGTGTTCTGTCGCACTGCCCACTGTATGCGAGGAATGCTTACTCTTGGGGTGATTTTTCCAGATTTTATGTACAAGATCTAAATAAAAGGATTTAAATCATGTGCACAGCGTCTCACCTTGAGTTGACCTCTGCCCTCAGCTTTCTCCACCTCAGAGGCAATCGCTCTGACTGCTCTTTTGGTGTCTGGGTCCTGTTTTACTGCCTCTTGGTTGTGGGACACTTTTTCTGGGTGAACGTGTTTCTGTTTATCAAGTGAAAAAAAAAAAATAATAAGCAAACTTAAACAACAGATAGTAATATGTTTTAGTCCCATCCCCCATTTCTAATAAGGGTTAATGCGGGTGGGGGGGGGGTAGTGTTCACACTTGATGTACAGTTTATTTGACAACCACAAGCCTTACCAAGTATCTGAAACAATGCTTCCAACCAGTAATATGAGCCACCATTTCATTCTGTAGCTGCTGCACCTTACACAGTCTACACTGGTAATGAGGAGGGACTGACTTGCTGGGGCTGCGATACTCCCATACATAGTGTAGGCCTACACACACACACACACACACAATCAATACTCAAACATTTCACAGTGAGCTTCATTTTTTCATTAAGAATACATTACATACCAAGAACTGGGTCAGTGACAGTTTTCAGCACTTTGGTCAGGGAGGGTACAGTCTGAATGGATCCGTTCTTGGTGAACACTGATGGGAGTTGCATAAATTAAAATGACAATATTACACCCTATAGAGAGTGATACTAAACATGTCTTAAGGTAAGAGCACACTGATGATTATCATTCAAAACAGAAAAGAACAAAAAATTTACATCATCGGAAATATACCTAAACTTCAGGGAACACTCAATTACAGTGCTTTTCCCACATAATCATCAACAGAGTGGAAAAAGGTGTGGCAAAGCAATTGAGCCACATTTGAAAATTTGAGCGATGAATATGCTGAACAACATGTAAAAACTCCTGATCAATCTTTTGGCCACAACACAGTGCTTACCAACAACACCCTGGTACAAAGCAGGGATGTCCCATTCCATAATCAAGCATCTCTATAGGGCCGGCATTTGCTTGATTCAATACAGTCGTATTGGATCAGATTTGACACTTTCTGATCTGCTGGCCTATTTCTTTATCATGAACATGATTCACAAATCCTCTGACGTTTTGCACAGATTGGCAGTGAAAGCTTCTCCATTCATTCTAAATAACAAGATCAAGCATGGTTAAGCTTGATCTGTATTCTTTCTGGGCCTCCAGAAATTTGGGATGAGAAAGAAGGTTTTCTGAACCTTCCAGAAAATCCCAAGTTATAGATAGATGCCCATTCTATCTACAGGATAGACGCTCCAGCATCATACTTCAGGTGATTCATTCCACGTTTAGCCAGTATCTATTTCTGCACAACAGCACGGGAATCAGACTCGACCAATTAAGACCATTAATTAGTCATCTTTAATGGAACAAATGTTTTGCATATATAGGTTTAGTGCAGCTGATATTGATGGTTTGACCAGCAAACATGCCCTTATCCTTCACATACAGTTCATGTTTGAACTGGCTTTGGAGCACATCTCTCTGGGCTCGAAGTTTGTTCAACAGAAACCTCTGTTGCAGTGGGCAGTCAGTCCAACTTAAATGCATTAAGGTAAGTGCTTATCTGATGGACAGCCATGCCTCACACTGTTTAACTGTCATTCAAATGACACTGACCAGGCCCTTGCACCCCAATTCTACCATCAGTTAATCTGCTGCACCATTAACTATTATTCTGCAGCTAAACTGGGCTGGACATTTTAAATAACACAAGCCCAAACACGGCAAGCCAAACATTAAAATAGGTGATAGTTTCTAATGTTGTTCAGGCTAGATGCTAATAATAATAATTCTAGGGGGGAAAAAAGGCATTTTGTTAAAAAGGACAAACTGAAAAAGTGTTAAATGCCATTACAGCCTTATAAGCTGAATATGTGTTACATTGAAAACTGAAACGCTGAAGAGCTCAGATGTGGCACACTGGCAATGACATCACCAAGGCCAGAGAGTGCTGAAGGTCAAAATGAAAGAACTGGGCTCTGAGGGCAAGACTTACCTATGTCCCCACTGTAGGCCTGCTGCTTTTTCTGTCATAGATGACAAGTAAACCCATCAGAAAGAGAAAGAAATAAATAGGAGTTAGAAAGACAGAATAGCATTTGAGTTTGGGAGCAATACCCCAACTTTCCTGTGGTCCAGCCTCTTCACCATAAGTAGAGGAGGGTATGACTGTTGTGAAGCCACAATAGACTCTATCGGTTGGTCTTGACTTGTACAGGGAGAACAGTAATCTGCCTCTTCCCTACTACAGCATGGGGATTTTTTTAGGCAGACATGAAAACAACTATTAGTCCAGGACTAATAACTCAGGAAAAATTCGGCAGTAAACTGCACAAAAAAAAAGACATACAGTATGGGGTTATGACCCCAGAGAAGAATATGTTCTCGAATCATACTCGTGAGTATGCCTTGAAGATCTGGGTTGTCAATCTGTTGAATGGCACATTATGTAACACAACGCATACACAGCACTGATGTTAGGCTCCCACTAGCTTGTAAAATCTAGTCATTTATTTATTATGGCAAAGATAACTTTTAGCATATGTGAAACAGCAGACACTGATGTGTGTAGCAAGTTCTGTATTCTCTTGCAATTTCATGGTTTCTGCAAACAAAGCGTATATTCAGTCATCGGACAGCATCGCAAATAACAATATTAAGACACTTGGCACTCTCATTTATAGGTAAATGCTTGCACGCACATTTACCTACTAGCCTGTAGTACATAAACAACATGCAGTGCCTTCATCCCTCTTGAACTTTTCTGCATTTTAGAGATATAGTATTGAAAGGGTGAGGGGAGATTATTTATAGTTATTTACTCAGCAAACATGTGCAAAAAGGTTCGCTGGCCCAACAAGACCAAAACGGAACTATTAGGACAAAGGGCCTTCGACAAATCACTACGTTTGGAGGAAACCCAACACTGTTCATCACTCTGAGAAGGATGGTGGTAGCATTATGTAGTGGGGTCGCGTTTCATCAGAAGGGACTGGGAAATTGGTAGTCGTTGAGGGCAAGATCGATGGAGCCAAATATAAAGCAACCCTATAAGAAAAGCGCTTCCTATTTGCAAGAGACTTTAGACTGTTGCAGATGTTCACTCCAACTGGACAATGATCCTAAACATTTTCAAGTAGTAGTTATCCCGAAACTCTGTACCTGAATGTGCTACAATAGCCCTGTCAAAGCCCAAACCTCAATCCAAAATTTTTGGTTTGAAGATTGCTTTCAGTCACT
Organism: Noturus placidus; assembly: GCA_022414735.1. Classification (NCBI taxonomy): domain Eukaryota; kingdom Metazoa; phylum Chordata; class Actinopteri; order Siluriformes; family Ictaluridae; genus Noturus; species Noturus placidus. Next base: position 34,505 of record JAFFST010000530.1, on the reverse strand, counting down.
GATCTATATCCAATCTGACAGAGTATCAGTCATTTTTACCAAGAAGAAAGCTATAAAATATCCCATAAGCTGTAATTGCAGCCAACGGTATTTCTGCCAAGTATGAATCTAGGAGGTTGAATATTACTGTATCAAAAGATGTATTTTTGTTTAATTAACATTTGTGTCCCAGTACAAAAAAATGGCGCATGCCTGCCAGTCCCCTGACTTGACACCCATAGAAAATCTGTGGGGTGAACTGAAGAGGAGAGTCCACCAGCGTGGACTTCGAAATGTGAAGGCTCTGGAGAGATTCTGTATGGAGGAACAGTCTCAGATCCATTTCCATGTACTCTCCAACCTCATCAAGCATTATAGGAGAAGACTCAGAGCTGTTATCATGGCAAAGGGAGGTAGTTAAGTATTGACGAAAAGGGTGCCAATAATTGTTGCATATCTATATTTAACAAAGATTTTTTTATTTATTTATAAACCTGTGTTTTGTTTGCAACTGTTTGATATCCATGAGAGCAGAGTATTTTTGTGAATTTATTAGCAATAGTGCAAAAGGTTTAATCAATAAAGACAATTTTTCCACAGCCTTCTTTGCTCATATTTACCAAGGGTGCCAATATTAGTGGAGGGAAATGTATGCATGCATGTATATGCACTATATGGGCGGCTGTGGCTCAGTCGGTAGAGCGGGTTGTCCACTAATCCACTAATCGTAGGGTTGGTGGTTCGAATCCCGGCCCGGGTGATCCCATGCCGAAGTGTCCTTGGGCAAGACACTGAACCCTAAGTTGCCTCCGATGGCAAGTTAGCGCCTTGCATGGCAGCTCTGCTACCATTGGTGTGTGAGAATGGGTGAATGAGACACAGTGTAAAGTGCTTTGGATAAAAAAGCGCTATATAAGTGCGCCATTTACCATTTTTATTTTACCTCTGGGTACAATTGTTCATAAACATGGTATTAGCTTCCACTGCTATGCTGTTGGCATACAGCTGTAAGTTTCTGAAAAGCCAGATGAGCATAAGAAAGTTAGCAACTGAGCAACTTCAACAGTTGATCAAGAGCTTTCTTATTATGTTATAACTCTAGATGGCCTTTCAGTTACATTATGTGCAGCAGTGAAAAATCTTGGTGTCATAATTGACTCAATCTTTAAGTCTACACTAAAAACCCTGTATGCTTAGACATGCATTTACAGCTGTGTTTCTTTAGTAAAGGTGCAAATCTGCGACTGTCCATGGTCATCGAGTATTCTGCTAAACTAGGAGGTTTCGATGCGGTCAGTATCTCAGGTTCTCCACAACACGTGCATCATTTTATTTATCCAATCTATAAAAAAGGAGGTGGATTGTCATTAGCAGTTTAAAAAAAAAAAAAGTTTTATGCGGGCTACCAAGTAAAACATCCCATGGTTTCCTTATGACCTGTCACAGTATCTTGTTGAAAATAAAGTATAAATGCAATATCGTCATCACAAGAGGGCATTTTCATCAGTCATCCGAAGGTCATGGGCTGTGAAAACATAGCATAAGATTTCTCCAATATATCAGAGTGCTTGGATCTCTTTGGCAGTGCTGTCCAACAGCTAAATAAAAGTGTTTTTAATATCACACAGCTCAGCATGGGTAAAACAGTCGACAGTGAGGAACTTCTAGTTTCTGGAAAGAAACTATACAGAGTTATGAGTATGAGTTATGCTTTAACCCACCTTGCCGCTGGTCTGTTTCAGCTGATAAGTTCGTGCTTGAGCCGATGCCTCCATTCTGTAAGAAATCCCAATATGTAAAAAAAATTAATAAAAAGCATACAAAACATTTGAACTAATCTTATACCACAGCACTCTTGATTTATTACATTTGTTTTCTGATTGGTCAGCAGGTGTTGACTAGGTTTCCTTTAACAGTACTGACAGCTCTGATTAAATCACAAGTTTATATTAATGCACTGATGAACAATTATTTATAGCTTCTATAAAGGAAGCAATAAACAGGAACTAACTTGCTTTTGGACGTGCATAGCATAGTAGCTAGTATAATTCCTTCGAAGTAAGACAGCAACAGTGTAAAGATTATTATTATTATTATTATTATTATTATTATTATTTTAATTAACAAGAAAAAACCTTAAGGAATCATCTACATACATGTTATGTTTAATAAACAGACACAAATATTCTCCTCTTCATTAAGAATTAAATAGCAGCTGATCTAAGGTTAGCAGTGATGCACATAGCAATAATGCAAGAACATTACAACAGAACAGCTCTTTACTAAACACCTCCCTCAGCTCTGGGATCAATAATGTGCTGCAATTACCTCCGGTTTCTGCTAAACAAAATACCAAATTGTCAACAAAATGAAACACTTCACAATCAACACGTTTTGTTTGTTTGTTTTTGTTTTTTTTTTTTTTTTTTTTTTTTTTTTTTTTTTGATCAGGCAAACGGCAGGCCTACCATGTCGACTTTTAAAATTAAAGTCGTGTAGGCGCTTACAGTTTTTTGTTCCGTCTGTATTCCTTTTTTTTTTTTTTTTTTTAAATATGCATTAAAACATTATAAAGTCTACAATACAAACTAGAGTGTACGTATAACGTTTATTTATTTATTCATTTAAAAAAAAAGTCTAAAACAAATTAAAAGTCTGCACAATTTTATTTATCAAATTATTTACAAAAATATTTGAGGACATATGATTCTTCTTTATGCATATAATAACGTGCGAAAATAACAACGATTTGTAATTAATTACAATGTTTATGTTCTTGCCTGTTGCGCACTATTATATTATAAAATGTAATAGAAGTTCCTGAAATTATACTCAGGCAGATGCACAGGCGCCTATATACGTAAAGGACCCCAAATGTTGTAGATCGACTACAGAGCACAGTGATTGCTCAAATTTATATTGATATTGATCAAAATCGTATTATTTTGATCTCAAATCCAATCAAACATGTGAGTATGTGATTATTTATTGCTCGTGTAGGAATAAAAGAAGGAAATGAGATCTGCAGTGGTTTGGATAAATATTGCCAGGACTCGCATGTTCGTAGTTAGCAGCATCTCTCGCGTGTATGGAAATCCAGAGCGATATAAAACAAACCTCATTTGGAATAAGACCGATTTTAAATCATATACGATTAGCGTTGTTTGGTGCATGTAGAATAAACATATACTCGTTCATGTTCCACAAAGCGTTCACTCGTGGTTTTGCTCTAAGATCATGTGGAGTGTTGCCAGATTGGGCGGTTATCCTCCTGAACTGAGAAACTCGTGCAGCGGTTCTTGATGTAGGAATTGAATTATTATTTCGGTGGAGTTGCAGTGAATTTACTGACCTTAAAGAGAAGCTCCACTCTGAAACATACTCACTTTGTTTATGTTGAAATATTTGTGATGTGCTTAGCGGTGCTGGTGCTAATGTGTTGGCTGGTTCTGTATTTTTATTATTCTTGTGAAAAGTGAGCACTTGTGTGCTTCTCTGACGTCACAAGGCGGCTATTGTAGCCCAGTTACTGTACTGTATATACACTCCTACTCTCTCTGTCTCTCTCTGGCTGTGACAGTAGCTGCTGCGTCCCATTCAGTAGCTGCTGCGTCCCATTCAGTAGCTGCTGCGTCCCATTCAGTAGCTGCTGCGTCCCTTTCAGTAGCTGCTGCGTCCCCTTCAGTAGCTGCTGCGTCCGTCCCTTTCAGCAGCTGCTGCGTCCGTCCCTTTCAGCAGCTGCTGCGTCCGTCCCTTTCAGCAGCTGCTGCGTCCGATTAAAAAAAAAAAAAGACCCCACAGCTTGTCATGTTACTAGAAACTGCTGTCATCTGTCCTGAAGACTTTCCCATGATGGAAAACATAATTTTAACTGAACTGAGTTGTGAGGGATCTTTAGTGAATTGAATAAATGGTTACTTGTTTAACTATAAAGCGTCATGTACTACACATTACGATCTTCTAATCTGTCAGAGGCAGAGTTACACCTCTAGCTAGTATTTATGAAATGGACTCACAGTCCGTTCTGTTTGATTGTTCCTTTCTGTTTTAACAGGAAAATGTCAAAGAAGAAGAAAAGGCAGGATGATTTCCATAAAGTTAAACTGAAAGTTGGCAAGAAGAAGCCCAAGGTGGAAAATTCAACTAACGTCAACTTCAAATCGAGGAGCATTCATTTGCCGGATCAGCTGAAGCGCGATGACGGTGGACCAACTACACACAGGCAGCTCAGCATTAAGGTTCACTTATACTCCATCATTTGAGTTAGCTGTCCTGGGTTGCATAACTAGCTACTCCTTATGGCTGTGTTCCTAACATGCCACTGTTTTAACCAGTAGATCAGTATAGAGTTGAGTACAAAAGTTTACATCCCATCACGAATGAGTATTATAACTGAGTGGATCTGTGATATGAAACGTTTTATCAGATGTTGCTTGTTGCACTGTCGCTTTCGCGTGCGTACTTAGATACTTGTGTGAGTGTAGGGTTAGACAGCGCTCTCCAGCATCATAATCAAAACCCCATTTGAGAAATATATCTTTGTGAGGGGTTGTTTTCATCAATACCGTTCCAGAAACCGGTGATCTCATTCTTTTGTTTCCTGTGTCTCCTATGTTCTTTTCTCCCAGGATCTGCTGTCCCAGCTGCACCACTACAGCAGCAGCGTGAAGCAGGGTGCTCTCGTAGGCCTTCGGGAGCTGCTCTCAGCACATTCATCCCTGCTCGAGCAGCATGCGTCAGTCGTGCTCGCCGAAGTCGCCGCACTCTTCACTGATAAAGACGGGGCTGTGCGGGCAGCCGGTTCACGTCTCCTGCGTTTAGTGGCGCAGTGCATGCCAGCCGAGCGTGTGGCTCCCTTCTTCCCTCTGCTTGGCGCTCACCTCTCCTGCGCCATGACCCACGTCTCATCCGGCATCCAGGAGGACGCGCTGCGCGTCCTGGACGTGCTGCTCGAGCACTATCCCGCTCTGCTAGCACAGAGACACACCGTGCTGCTCTCAAACTTCCTCGAGCTCATCTCGCAGAGGCGGATCAGTGGCGCCGTGGACAGGGGCCGAGCCAGTGCCGATCGGGCAGAGAAAGGAAGCTATGCGCTTTCTATAAACACTAGCAGATCTGTTACAGCGCAGCAATGGAGACTCACGGTCCTGCTCAGGTACTGAGATCAATGCGTGTTTGTTTTATTTTTTTTTTTGTGTGTTTTTTGAATGCGATGTACATTGTGGGTACAAACCAATGCGCCATTTTTAAACAATTCTGATTTATACATAAATAGATTTTTTTTTGTCATAATTTGCTTGAAAAATGCAAATTTGAAGTGTTTAAACCGATTAGCAATAACACAAACACAATGTAAACACTAAACTGTGTTATCAATTAGTTCACTTGATTATTTTATTTCTCTTTTAATCTTTACCCATTTTATTTGTTAAGTAGTTATTTGCTGTTGCCTTTACTTCAGTCATTGACTTCTGTTCTATTTGCAATGCAAGCTTTCTATGAAATATCGCATGTTTGTATGTTGTAAAGCATGTATTCATTTCGTCTGCGTTTAGGTTGGGCCGGTTTCTTCAGGCAGTAGTGGAGGAGAGGACTACAGAAGATGATGCAGCGTGTGGAAGTGGCTTCGGGACGTGGAGCGGAGAGAAAGGGATGGTCACACCTGTGGAAATCCACTGGGAGGAGCAGATGTTGAGTAAAGAGAGCATTCAAGTGTTTGAGAATTCTGGAGCAAAGCCCACGCCACGCTCCACCTATCGGCTACGGTATGCTGTGCTTATAATGGAATCACATGCGTAATATTAAGTACTATTTGTAATGTATATTGATAGTAGGCTTGTGTGAGTTAGAGTTTTATTTATTCTTTTTTTTTTTTAAACCAATAAAAATGTGTGATTAAAGATTGAATCATCCAGAACTGATAGCCTAAAAACACAGGAAAAAAAGAGTATTTTTTCCAATTCAGGTTGAAGTCAGCTTTATTGTCATTTTTAGCACATCGCACGGCAATGGATGAAAACGAAACACGGTTCCTTCAGGAAACTACCGTGGAACATGTAGTAGACATAGACACCGATAAGGATTGATAGACAATAGTAAATGCGGACAATAAATAAAGATCGTAAGGAACACAGATTCACACAAAATGAAACAAGTCGCATAAATAGGAAATGTATATAAAGTGTGGCAGCAGTGAGGAGATGATGGGTATGATACATGCGGTTTAAAAAAATGGTGTAACTATCAGTACTAAGTGAATAAATATTTATACTGTATATAAATATACTGTACCCTGTCCAGGGTGTACCCCGCCTTGTGCCCGATGCCTCCTGGGATAGGCTCCAGGTTCCCCGTGACCCTGATAATGGAGTAAGCTGTAGAGGATGGATGGATATATTCACTGTTATTGCACATAGTAATGCAAGATAATAATACTATTGCACTTGTTGCATGAGATGAACTGAACAATAGTATGACTCTTTGGCTGGTAGGTCAGTCTTAGGCCATGGTAGTGTTAAAGTGACGATAATGCAGTTGTGGGGATGCGGTGTAAATGATGTAGCATTTGGTACACCAATCGGCTCCTTGTGTAGCGTTGGATGTTGTTGGTGCCAGTCGTGAACAGACTGCAAAAATCGTGCTGGAACCTTTGGTGCAGTTCTAGTTTTCTGGTCCTAAAAGCGTGTGTACATGGTACAGTTGGAAAAGGTTACAAGTATACAGGCACTGGCAAATTTTCTAGTTGCTAAAGCAAAATGAGGAAGGGGAAGGGATAGGCACGGCACCATTGTGTTGAACTGCCTGTTCAAAGCCTTATTTTTTAAAAGTTTGTTTTTAATCAAAATATGACGTATGTCTGTGATTGAGTAAAATAAAATAAATAAATAAAAAGTATTGTAGTTCATTGTAATTGTGTATCCTTCACCATCACACGGGATTGTTTAATGTACAAAATCTTTCTGTTGGGGTTTTATCTTTCCAGGTTTTTACGATAGCTTATTTCTCAGTAAATGTTGCATTTAAAATGGGCTTCTGAATTATAATGAGCCATTAATAAAATGTGTTTAATATTATAGTTCGATATTAGAACCTGAAATGCAGAATTTGTTCCTTTTGCCAGTTTTCCTTTCCTAAGCAATGTTATTTCATCCCAATATGTTTTGAATTCATGCTATTTTAATGCACTTATAATCACTAATCATTCACAGGTGAGTTTGTCCCATTATTCTGTCCGTATTCAATCAACTAAAAGGAAAGAGTTGTGGCCAGGCCAGTTGTGTTTCAGTGTTTGATGTGCATCTGAGCTTGACTTGTTTATATTCTAGGCTGGATTTGGATCCTGGAGCTGGAGTGAATGAGGACCTGTGTTCAGCAGAGACAGTACAGGGTTTCGCAGGCACACTAGTGCCTCTCCTCCTGGAGGTGTGGGTGGAGGCCGTGGGTGGAGGCCGAGCTCAGACAGACAGCGGGCACCTGCTCTCAGAGGAAGCCATGGCACTCATGTTCCAGATCCTTACTATACTACAACTACTGAGACGTCTCGCACCTCAGAAAGACCAACAGGATATGCTGGTATATACACACGCATGCACCCCACGACCATTGTAGTACAGTCATACATTATTGTACTGCCATGCATTACTAGGTCAACTACTAGTTTAGACTAGAACATAATAAGGATGTAGCCGAATATGAATACATTGTGATGAACAAAATCGATCAAAGGCAATTGAATGCTTCAAGTGGTTTCCCCAAATTCAACTGAAAATGCAACTTTTAATGGCATCTCCAGCTTCAAAATTATTCAACCCCATGAATAGAATCCCTCACAACAGCACAAATATGCAAAACAGGTGTTGTCTCAAACACATCTGATGCAATTAGTCAAGGGCTTCATTAGTTGCACCAGGCGTGAGTGAGCTAGGGGCAGAAAATGTATGAAATACCTAGACAGGGCAGAAAAAGGAAGCTAAAAGGAAATCACGTGAAGCATTCGTTGTGTTGAACAGTTTCAATTGCTTTTGTTTGATTTGTTCATTGCAAACAGCTGAAAGTCTCAATTTTGACAATAAAACCGATTTGCAGTGGGGGTTGAGCAATTTTTATTGCAATTGATATCTGTATATGTGATATATGAGCTGCAAGGTGATATTTGTAAATGTTTTTACTTTTGTGCAAAAGTAACATATGTGTCATATATGAAGCTTGTGGGACACAAACCGAGCACAATGCATTTTCTTCATCCTTAGTAACAGTATCAGTAAAGAGTATTAAATAATGCTACTCGTTTGTTTATGTTTTGCAAAATGGAGCCAGCTAAATTAATTTGAAAATGTTGCATGCATGTACAAACAATAACCATAACTGCATTATGAGCATTATTAACATAAGCATTAGAGGTCGACTGATCGTGGGCTTTACCGATAACTAAGTAGGGCAGTACCTGGCGATGGCCAATTAATCAACCTATAGTTTTTAAAATTGATTTTAAAACTTATGATTGAAAACGTAACACTCAAAGTAAAATATTTACATTTATTCATTTTTTTACATTTATTCATTTAGCAGACGCTTTTATCCAAAGCGACTTACAAATGAGAGCACACACACACCAATGGTAGCAGAGCTGCCATGCAA
>JAFFST010000520.1:14343-26499 GCA_022414735.1 Noturus placidus | reverse complement strand
GCGCGTGAGCGAGAGAGATAGAGAGAGATAGAGAGAGAGAAAGAGGGGAGAGAGAGAGAGAGAGAGAAAGAGAGAGGGGGGGGAGAGAGAGAGAGAGAAAGAGAGAGGGGGGGGAGAGAGAGAGAGAGAGAGAGAGAGAGAGAGAGAGACCTGGGACATTTCTGGCTTACCTTTTCCAGCAATGTTCAGACTTTGTGTCCTTTGTGTCATTCACAGTTGCAGCATTTAAAAGGAAGTCTATTTTCCGGGATACCCATCGGCATTCCCATCCCAAAGTGCCAAAAGGTTTGCGTACCCCTCGCAGAATCTTAATACTGTCAACAAAATAAGACGAATCATAAAAAATCCCATGTCATTTTTTTATTTATTTCTGTCCTGAACAAGCTATTTCACATAACCGATGTTCACATATAGTCCATAAGACAAGATTATTGCTGAATATATAAAAAGTACCCCGCTCAAAAGTTTACACCCCCCTGGCTATTAACATATCTTGAATATCGGTGAACTTTCGCACCTTTTGTAATAGTCGTGTTCGAGTCCCTCGGTCGTCCTCGTGTGAAAAGATGGATCTCGACATCGTATAGCCGCCGTTGGAAAGGAAAGGGGTCAGATATGTAGAAGATGCTGGAAAAGCAAAGAATGTGAAGGACCTGGAGGAATTTTCTGGAGAACAGCGGGCAGTTTAACTGCGTGTGAAAAGGGGTTCGAGAAACACCGAGCAGAAGGTTTTGACGGCTTTTTGGTTTGTAGATTGAACGCCATTTTAAGTGAAAGGTAGACAAGGGGAAAACAAAAACGAGACAAAGCCTAGTGTAGGTCTGTACACGTGTGTGGTGATGAACAATGGGGAGAGATGATGCTATCGTTGTTGAGTAATAATGCAGCTGTGGCTCAGTTGGTAGAGCGGGTTGTCCACTAATCCACTAATCGTAGGGTTGGTGGTTCGAATCCCGGCCCGGGTGATCCCATGCCGAAGTGTCCTTGGGCAAGACACTGAACCCTAAGTTGCCCCCGATGGCAAGCTAGCACCTTGCATGCAGCTCTGCTACCATTGGTGTGTGAGTGTGCTCTCATTTGTAAGTCGCTTTGGATAAAAGCGTCTGATCAATGAATAAATGTAAATAATGCCCGCTAATACCCGGCGCTAGTCATGTTCAGGTGCGTTCCTCTGCGTTCCTCTGCCCGAGGCATATCAATCTGTCACACACGTCCAGGTTTGCTTGACTACACCGAAAACGATCCGTAACCGTATTTGCATGGCTTTCGACTCGATAAGAATGCGGTTTGTTTTTATAGTCTTGAGATTGCAATGCTTATACACTCGCGCTCGGTTCAATCGACTCACCTGCGAAGCCGTAATTCAAGCTCGGCTTGTCGTATCGCTGCCACGGATAGTTTATTGGCGAGGCGTCATGTTTTCACACGCCTACAGTCATGGCGCCGAATGAAATATCTGTTGCTAGTGTTTGGGGCTGACAATGCTAAAGTCACTCAACATGCTTTAATCGAGCTATCAGCGCTCACTTTCCCACAGCATGTGTGGGCCTTCTCATGCAAATACATGAAAGCACGAAACGCGAGCTTGAAATCATATACACGTGTTTACTGTACACTGATGAGCGCAGAGTTCAGTGGAACTGCCAAAGCTTCAGGCAGGATAGGGGAAATACACACACACACACACACACATAGACACCCACACACTGTACGGGCCACGGTGGTGCTCCAATACCAAACCAGCAACTAGGAGGTTGCTTACTGGATGTCAGTGATTTGAAGTACCAACTAACTGCAGCTGATTGAGTTGCTTTACTGCTTTAGTAGCACGTGTTACAGTCTATGTGGATTTTCAGTTGGGTTTCCTCCATGTTCTCACTTTTCCTCCATCCTTCCCAAACTGCCCACTTGGAAGATCTGCACACCTGCTCGTTCGTGCAGTTCTCCAATTCGACAATTGCAGCACGATACATAAATTCATGCAGAATGTCAAGAAATATATATTTTAGTCGATACTTTGTGCTAGCTCCCTTTGCCAAGATAACAGCTCTGAGTCTTCTCCTATAACGCCTGATGAGGTTGGAGAAGACAGGGTGAGGGATCTGAGACCGTTCCTCCATACAGAATCTCTCCAGATCCGTCACATTCCGAGGTCCACGCTGGTGGACTCTCCTCTTCAGTTCACCCCACAGGTTTTCTATGGGGTTCAGGTCAGGGGACTGGGATGGCCATGACAGGACCTTGATTTTGTGGAGCATTTTTGTGTTGATTTTGATGAATGTTTTGGATCAATGTCCTGTTGGAAGATCCAACCACGACACGTTTGAACCTTTCCGGCAGAGGCAGTCAGGTTTTCAGTTAATATCTGTTGATATTCGATAGAGTCCATGATGCCATGTATCCTAATAAAATGTCCAGGTCCTCACATTTACCAAGGGTGCCAATACTAGCTGAGGGCACTGTATATGTATATGTGGCATGATGCGTCGTGGTCCAGCTCTGCAGAAATCTGCTGTAATTTTGAAAAATTGCGAGGTCTGAATATGACGGAGGGACATAGTATTTCCGAATCTCCAACAGTACACAGAGTGTACACTTCCAGAATGCTGTGAGAAATTAAATACACCCATCTAGTAACAACGCTGTAGTTGACCGCTAACTCAAATAACCGCTCTTTGCAACCGTGGTGAGCAGAAAAGCGTCTCAGAAAGTCAAATATTGTGAAAAATTGAGGTGGATGTACCGCAAGAGTAGACGAAAGCATCGGGTCCGAATCCTGCCAGCCAAGAACAAGAATCCGAGGCTGTCCAAGCTCATGAATATCTACGTGTTGGCGTAATTCACGGCACCTAGATGCCGTCGTTCCTTCAAGCGATACTTTCGTTTTACTTTGTTTTGCTTCATTAGTCTCGTGAAATAGTTAGTGCTAGGACAATGTTCGACAGTATGAGTAAATGTGCACGCGGCCCCGAGTTCTGACTGTCATTTTCTGCAGTAAATGTTCTCTCAAGCTCTCCTTAATGCACACCGTATACCAGCATCGCGTCCTCGCTGTATTCGGGTTGTGACACCGTTTTCATACATCTTTGATCAAATGCTAAGAGTAGTTTGCGGCGAGGTGATCGTGGCCGCTCATGCTCAGTGCGGTGTGGAAGGATGGCGCGCAGGCCGAGTCGAGTGTGTATCCAGAGTATGAGACTGTGATAGCTCTAATGGGAGACTAGCAGTATACAGTAATAGCAGCGTAACATGGCCTCATTACCAGCTCCTGCAGTTTGATTAAAACATTTGGGTTTTTTTTAAGAGTGGTTCTGGCTTGAAGGTGTGTGTGTGTGTGTGTGTGTGTGTGTGTGTGTCAGCTACCCTGAACAGCTCATTACCGGTTGACTCCAGCTCCTCACTCACCCCTCACTTTAATCAGCACTAAACCATTTTAACATGGTTTTTCCTCCAGCTGTTGTACCTGGACAGAGGCGTTTTCTCCTTTACTAGAGCTCAATTATCGAGAGAAACGGCTGATGTAAGCATGTGGTTCTGCCGCCATTTTATATCTAACTTCAGAACAATAGAGAATAAGAGAAGTACAGCTCAGGAAGGAGGGACGTCAGTGCTCTTAGTCGTTGCAGTATTTGTGAGTAAAGCGGTTGTGAGCACGATCACTTTATCCACCACGCATCACATCTCATTGCTTAGGACGTGGATGAGCTGAAAGGACAGCTTCTGTTTCATCCAGACCTCTTCTGTTTCTTTTTCTTTGGAACATCTGTAGAAGCTTTGATAGGCTGCATCTTTTTTTCCCACCTTAGTTTAAATATGAATTTTGTCATGTTGCCTTCTTCTTTCTCATCATCATCATCATCATGTTCTTCTTCTTCTTTCTCATCATCAACTTCTACTTCGTCTTCTTTATCTTATTCATCATCATCATCATCATCATCATCATTATTGTCATGACCGGAGGTCTTCAACAGGGGGTCTGCGGAGGTACTGCATGGGGGTCGCGAAAGTTTTGGTACCAGATTGATATAACACAATTTCATACAATATATATAATTAAGAGGGTCCCCGCTCCATCTCGCCATCAGTTTGGGGGTCCTTGGCCTGGAAAAAGTTGAAATCCTGGTCATGACCATTACCTGTCTTCTTCTTCTTCTTCATCTTATTCACCATCATCATCATCATCATCATCATTATTGTCCTGACCATTATCAGCCATCACCTTTTTCTTCTTTCTCATCTTCTTCTTCTACTTCTAGTTCTTCTCATCTTCTTCTTCTTTCTCATCATCATCATCATCATCATCATCATCTTCTTCTTCTTCTAGTTCTTCTAGTTCTTCTCATCTTCTTCTTCTTCTTCTTCTTTCTCATCATCTTCTTCTAGTTCTTCTTCGAGTTCTTCTCATCTTCTTCTTCTTCTTTCTCATCATCATCATCTTCTTCTTCTACTTCTTTCTCATCATCATCTTCTTCTTCTAGTTCTTCTTCTAGTTCTTTCTCATCTTCTTCTTCTTCTTTCTCATCATCATCTTCTTCTTCTACTTCTTTCTTATCATCATCTTCTTCTTCTTCTAGTTCTTCTCATCTTCTTCTTCTTTCTCATCATCATCATCATCTTCTTCTTCTTCTAGTTCTTCTAGTTCTTCTCATCTTCTTCTTCTTCTTTCTCATCATCATCATCTTCTTCTTCTACTTCTTTCTCATCATCATCTTCTTCTTCTAGTTCTTCTAGTTCTTCTTCTAGTTCTTCTCATCTTCTTCTTCCTTCTCATCTTCTTCTTCTTCTTTCTCATCCTCTTCTTCTTCTTCTAGTTCTTCTAGTTCTTCTCATCTTCTTCTTCTTCTTTCTCATCATCGTCTTCTTCTTCTAGTTCTTCTTCTAGTTCTTCTCATCTTCTTCTTCTTTCTCATCATCTTCTTCTTCTTCTTTCTCATCATCTTCTTCTTCTTCTAGTTCTTCTCATCTTCTTCTTTCTCATCATCATCATCTTCTTCTTCTACTTCTTTCTTATCATCATCTTCTTCTTCTAGTTCTTCTAGTTCTTCTCATCTTCTTCTTCTTTCTCATCATCATCTTCTTCTTCTTCTAGTTCTTCTCATCTTCTTCTTCTTCTTTCTCATCATCATCTTCTTCTTCTAGTTCTTCTCATCTTCTTCTTCTTCTTTCTCATCATCATCTTCTTCTTCTAGTTCTTCTAGTTCTTCTCATCTTCTTCTTCTTTCTCATCATCATCATCTTCTTCTTCGACTTCTTTATCATCATCTTCTTCTTCTTCTAGTTCTTCTCATCTTCTTCTTCTTTCTCATCATCGTCTTCTTCTTCTAGTTCTTCTTCTAGTTCTTCTCATCTTCTTCTTTCTCATCATCTTCTTCTTCTTCTTTCTCATCATCTTCTTCTTCTTCTAGTTCTTCTAGTTCTTCTCATCTTCTTCTTTCTCATCATCATCATCATCTTCTTCTTCTAGTTCTTCTCATCTTCTTCTTCTTTCTTCTTTCTCATCATCAGCTTCTACTTCTTCTTCTTTATCTTATTCTTCATCATCATCATCATTATTGTAATGATCATTATCAGCCATCATCATATTCTTCTTCTAATTCTTCTACTCCTTTCTCATCATTTTCTTCTACCTCTTCTTCTTTATTGTTTTCATCTTATTCATCATCATCAGCATTATTGTCATGACCATTATCAGCCATCTTCTTCTTCTTCTTCTTCTTCTTCTTCTTCTTCTTTCTCATGATCATCATCTTCTTCTTTATCGTTTTAATCTTATTCATCATCATCTTTTTCTTCTGCCTCCTCATCTTTTTCATCCTCTTCTTCTTCTTCTTCATCTTCTTCTTTTTCATCCATCCATCCATCCATCTTCAACCGCTTACTCCTTTTCAGGGTCACGGGGGCACCTGGAGTCTATCCCAGGAGGCATCGGGCACAAGGCGGGGTACACCCTGGACAGAGTGCCAGTCCATCACAGGGCACAATCACATACACACTCACACACACACACACATTCATACACTACGGACACTTTAGACACGCCAATCAGCCTAACATGTTCTCATTCATCATGATCATCTTTTTCACCTTATTCATCATCATCGCCATCGTCATCACTATAATCACCGCCATCACCATCTTCTTCTTCTTTTTCTGCTTTGCTGTGTTCTTATTCTTCATCACATCATAATCATCTTCTTTTTCAGCTTAATCTTCTTCTTTTTCTTCTTCCTCCTCCTCCTCCTCCTCCTCCTCATCATCATCATCATCATCATCATCTGCTTCTTTTTCATCGTCTCTCTCCTTCTTCCTCCTCTTTATGTTTCGCACTGCCGTTTAAATGGCCAACAATAATCCGTGAATTCCCATGTTTATTGTCGTCGTCTTCTTTGTTTTGTTTCTTTGCAGTTTAAAATATCAACTTTAGTTGGTGTTGTGCATGTTCTGTTTGGACGCTTTGCACTGTAACTTCGTTTAGCGAATGAATTTCTGACTTTTCTTCTGTTTCTTCTTCCGACCTTTTCTTTACAACGCCATCATGATATCCGTCATGTTACTCGACATCTCTTTGCATTATACTGAGCCCTAATTGCACATTAATCTTTAAGCAGGTCTTGTAAGCGGTTCATCGGGGCAGGAACACGTCACGTTGCGACGCGTCGTGCGCCGTTCTGGTTTAAATTGCAGGGCGATGACGCCGGTGTGAGGGGGGTCTCTACACTTTTATAAGACAGTTAGAGAGCGGATCCCAGACACGGCGCGGTGGATCCTGTGCGGTAAATGCCATTTATTCAGCCGGTTAGTCTGGGAAAACATATGGTGCCATTTGGAGCCGCAGACTGCAGCATGCTGTTCTTCTTTAATTAAAGAACTGCAGCCAGTGTGGGCCGCCGTTAACACTCTGTCAACCAGCGAGTACCACACTGACTGAGAGGTGACACACATGCACTAAGACACGTGCACACACCCGTGTAGGACATAAACACACAAAAACACATACACTTACAAACATTTACTCTGTGATTGTTTCCCAGAAACATCGGTTAGTTGATTATAATTGGAGCCACTTTCGTATAATTTGAGTTTGTATACACACAGTGTGTTCTCTCTGTTTCGAGTTTGATCTCTGTTTAAGTGTGTGTGTGTGTGTGTGTGTGAGAGAGAGAGAGCGTGTGATAGCAGGTGCAGTGCGTGTGTAAGTTGGCATGATGTACAGACTCTAAGCTGGGAACTAGGCCAAAGATATTTTGGCATTTCGATAGCTATAATTAAGACATAAGACAGTCCCCATTCATAAATATTGGCACATTGAGATCTGTCCATCTCTCTTATGGTTTGTCTTCACTCAAAAGCTTGTTTACTCATGAATTCATATGCAGACGTCTGAGGCGCGGGCAAGGAAATGCTGTAAGAGCAAAGGCACCTTGAAAATCCATGAAATGAAATGTTTCAGCATTCAAATATAATACTGTAAAGAGTAGTAGTAAATGAAACCGAGTCGATATTTGGTGTGACGATGCTCTTCTTTAAAAAAAAAAAAAGAAAAGAAAAGAAAAAGAGATTATAATTTTTTATAAGGAGTTTGTTGGAGAACCAGCAATGGTTTTTCTGGAGACTTTGAGCGTCACACTCGCTTCTTATGCTCTTTATTGAGATGCAAACATTTTTTTTTTTGTAACATTTCATCTAAATGGAATCGTAAAGTAAAAATCTATATTAAAAAACAAACAAACAAAAAAAAAAAAACGTAAATGTTTGCACAGAACTGTATAGGAAAAGTAATAATGTCCAGTTTAATGGAGTCACTTACATTTTAAATATAGTCTTTGTGTTAAACACTTTACTATGAAATTGCTGTGGCGTAGTGGTTTCTTTTTTTTGCCTCGCACCGATGGGGATGGGAGTGCTCCGCGTGCTATGGGGGTTTCCTCCCTCTGTTCAACGACATGCGTTGTAGGCTGATTTCCAAATTGTCTGTAGTCTGTGACTGTGTGTCTGATTGTGCCCTGCGATGGGTTGTCACCCCGGAGTTGAACACTATGGAGTTCATACCTGATGATTTATTTATTTGTGCTTTTTATCTGTTTATTGTTACTATAACGCTGTGGAACGTGTTCTGTGAAGCACGTTGTTTTAATGCTATGTCGCTTTGTTGGTAAATTTAAAGTTACAGCTTTAAAATGTAAATATAACGCGCTGGCACTGGAGACTCCTTACAAACTTGTTAAAAAAACATCTCCTTGCAGAAACCTTCAAACCCATATCAATGATTAAACACTCTTTTGATCTGTTTAAATGGTGCATCCATCATGCAAGTCCCTGTGAATGTTGTTACTATAGAAACAATACCGTAGATGAAGCGTATTAATAAATGTTATAGCAAACGTACCAACATGTTCTGACCCGTCGGAAACGAGCGTTAAGGAGCGCTGGAGTAAATTAGGACTTAAAGGCAGTCTAAACCTCATAAAACACTCGGTACACTTAGCTTCATGCAGGCCGGGTTTGTTTATAAGAGTTTTATAACACTGTTTATTACACGCTTATTAAGTGCCTTAATAGAGTAATACAGTAGGAGTCAGGACAGTAAACTTTCTCAGTTGGATTTTTCTGGACTGAATCACGTTCTATTTTAATCACTGTAATTCCCAAGCACCGGTGGCCTTGACTTTTTGTTTCTGAAGTCTAAAGTGCTTGGCCCATCGTTTGCTTCAGTAGTTTTTCCGCATCCTGGCACGAAACGTTCGACTCATAAAGTGTGTTATTAGGAAGGTGTGGAGGACTCATGCTGAGCAAAGCTGGATTGATTTAGTTGAAACACAGGCCCAAAACAGGCTTTCTGTCAGGAACACGTTCTCTATAGACAGACATTCGGTCTCTAGATGATAGGGTCTGGTACAGGAGGTTCTCTGAGAGATCATTTAGTAGAAAACTGGTTCAGGAAGTGACCAGGCACTACAGTAACTTTTAAAAAGCACCCCGGAGTTGATTATTTCTCATGTGTTTAATTCCTCTTATTCAACAGAAATTTGCAGCTGAGTACATTTATTTATTTATTAAAGAACTCATCATACTTTGTTGCAGTTTAAAGTAGAGATGGCACAATACCACTTTTTATTTATTTATTTTTTTTCAAATAACAATACCGATAATGAAAACATCCGATAAAGTATCAGCTGATATCGATGCCATCTGATTTATTTATTTATTTTTTTTACTTTAAACATCCATCCATCCATCCATCCATTCATCCTCTACTACTTACTCCTTTATCAGGGTCACGGGGGAACCTGGAGTCTATCCCAGGAGGCATCGGGCACAATGCGGGGTACACCCTGGACAGGGTGCCAGTCCATCACAGGGCACAATCACACACCCATTCATACACTACGGACACTTTAGACACGCCAATCAGCCTACCATGCATGTCTTTGGACTGGGGGAGGAAACCGGAGTACCCGGAGGAAACCCCGACACACGGAGAGAACATGCAAACTCCACACACACATGGCCCTGGCGGGACTCGGACCCCGGACCCCGGAGGTGTTTGGCGGACGTGCTAACCACTAAGCCTCCGTGAGCCCTTACTTTAAACATTATTAGGATTTTTTTGTAAATAAAAAAAACCACAAACAAAAAAAAAAACACTTTTTTGTTTTGTTATCACCAATATAGTAAATATAACCAGAAATATAAATGCCCTTTACTGCATGGTGTTGCCAATTATTAGTTTTATTTAATTTAATTTAATTTAATTTTATTTAATTTTATTTTATTTTTCTTAAATAATACAAAACTTCTATTTTCCTATGTAATGGGTAAAATGGGCCTTTAAGTTTGACATAACAGAAAAAAAAAATCCCATGTCACATGACCAGGAAGTGCTGTTTGTACTTCCTTTTCTGCAATCACATGGCATGGTGAAGTTAATCATCGGAGGGCTCTCAACATTTTATTTAAGACTTTTAAAATATTTTTAAATCAATAAATATCAAATTATAAATGCAATTTATCACTCTATCTATGACTAATTGTATAGCAGCTATAAACAATGCTTCCCCCAATTTCTCTTGAATAATGCAGAAAAAAACCCCAACATGTTTATCACTGACCTCTAAAAATTGACCTTTGCACTGACATTGGAGACTCCTTCCATGCATGTTAAACAAACAGCTCTTTCCGGAACCCTGACCCTGTGGATGATTGTTTATAGAGAAATCATAGCATATAAAAATAATCTAAACCTACGATTTGATTTAGAATTTGCTGTCAGAGCGGCTGTTAATTAACTGCTGTCCTATCTCGAGGAGAACTATGAGAGTAGCTCGTTTTATTTTAAAAAACACGACTAATATATGTGCTTTAAACAGCTCCCAGCGCTCAGATCTATATTATTTCTCATTCCCATTAAGTGAATACAGGCCTCGTGATGAAACATATTATTTTTTCTTCAGTCCGAGCATGACTCGAACATGATTCGATTATTTTAAGAGCTTTAAGGGTCTCTTTCTTTGCGGGAGATGTTTTTCGTCACGGCCGTCCAGACGAGGTCTTAAACTCTGTGTACGATTTGTTCCTTCTTAGTTTTTACCGCTCTCCGATGTTATCTTTGCTTTTCTGCCAGTTGTAAATGAACCCAGTTTAATGACCAGAATAAGGTCTTGCGATATTTTCTCTTCTTCCGAAATGGATGTTCTTTTTTTTTCTTCTTCTTCTTCTTTTTTAAATTTCTTTTCTTTTCCGAAAGCACATTTTCGATCCTGTACACAAAAGTCAGACATTTTCTTATTATCTCTTATTAAAGTCACCTCTGGGTCTGAGTATCTAATTTTGCTCTCTAACCTGCTTTCTTCAAATACCAATTTGACCTTCCCTTTTATTATCTTTTTTTTTTTTTTTCCCTCTGCCTTATCCTTATTTCTGAAAAGAATAAAGGTATTAATCTTTTATGTTTTGGAAGAAAAAAAAAATCAGACGAGTGCTTTTTTTTCTTTTTACAGGACCTCCTACACGCCTCAGATAGGTCTGCTGGCATGGAGAGACACGAAATCAATACTTCGCCGTAATGCTAAAGAATCTGCTTTCAAAGGGCAGCGCTAAAATGTGTCCACCTGTACGCTTTTCCATCATCCATCCATCCATCTTCAACCGCTTACTCCTTTATCAGGGTTACGAGGGAACCTGGAGTCTATCCCAGGAGGCATGGGGTACAAGGCGGGGTACACCCTGGACAGAGTGCCAGTCCATCACAGGGCACAATCACATACACGCTCACACACGCATTCATACACTACGGACACTTTAGACACGCCAATCTGTACGCTTTTATTTTATTTTATTTGTATTTTTTTCAAATCTCTTTTCCATTTCATTCCAATTTCACCTGTTAACGTAGTTGCTGTTGTTTGTATGTTATTTTAGCTTCTTTTCCCAGGTAGCAATTTGAAATTTGGACGAAAATATAATTAAAGGCACATCTGGATCCAATGGGAGTAATGCTAGGCAGATGGATGCCCGTATTGAAGCCCTACCTCACCCGTGGCAGGTCTGGGCCTCAGAAATGTAAATCTATAAAGGGGAATTTTACCAACTTCCACCCTGCAGTGTAGAAACGTCATCATTTGCTTAACTCGACTCCTGAAGGTATCATATGAGGACACAGCATATGTACATGGATGTCTTTTTAACATACCTGTGTCACATGCTCACCGTGGAGTCAATCCATACCTAGTTATTATGTACTCCTCTTTCAAACAGTGCCTATTAATAAAGTGACATGAATGCATTGACATCTTGTAGTAATTGTCACAATTTTAAATTAACGGAAAAATTAAGTACACCCCGTACATTTATCACGAGAGGACTAAAGAGGAGAGGGACCATCCGGCTTTTTATTGGTTGATAAGCTTGCATCTCTGATGGTCTGGGAGTGCATTTGTGAAAATGGAATGGTCAGCCTGCACATCTGGAAAGGGACCATCAATGCTGAAATGCATGTACAGTGGTACCTCGACCTACGAGATTAATTCGTTCCATAACCTAGCTCGTTCGTCGATCATCTCGTAAGTCGATCGAATTATTCCGATTTAAAATAAAGGAAAAAAATTTAATTGGTTCCAACCCTTTAAAATTCCCCCAAAACACTGTACTACATATAAA
>JAFFST010000519.1:63970-79195 GCA_022414735.1 Noturus placidus | reverse complement strand
ACAGTTTTATATCTTTATGTTTGAGGCCTGAAATGTGGCAAAAGGTAGAACAGTTCAAGGGGGCTGAATACTTTTGCAAGGCACTTTATATATATACATATATATATATATTTTTTTTTTTTTAAACAAAGAAAGTATGTGTTCATCATGTTGAATAATTAATATTGAAGATTGTACACTACTTATAAGTTCCTATTTAAATGAAATGCAAATTTTTGTGATTTTGATCATGTTAACTGCTTTGTTCAAAAAGTCAGATTTTCCTCAATGCCTAATCTCCTCAATAGAAGCAGGTATTGGATGGATTTTTATCTAAAATGTATCATAAGATTTTACACAAACTTGTGGAGTCTATGCCAGTTCAAGTGCACAGTGGCATTAAATAAAAAAAAAAATGGGACATACCAAATACTAAGAAACTCTGGAATTCATATAAATATTTCAAAGATTCTACTTTTCACTCAAGTTGTTGTCAATAATATCATTTGAAATGAAAAGTGTTGTACTAGAAAAAAAATGTAAAATAGATTATTTAGCGGGCTCAGAATTTTGGACCCCACTGTATGATTGCTAGACCTATGCTGTACAAAGTTTGTGCTGTATACTATAGTATAGTACTATATTTTATATCAAATTCAATATGTCTTCTGATTCTGCTGGGTTCAAATGTAAGTCTGTGTCCCAAATAGCCAGAAGGTATTATTTATGATTGGAGGTGTACTATTTGATGTGATGGTATGTCATTTTGGAAGTTACCTTTGAATCTGGCAAGAGTGAGGGCAGAGTGGGAGAATTAGCAGTGAAAGAAGTGTAAGAGCTTGTACTTTGATTTTTGCAGTGTCACCTATGTCGAGTTGGAAGTGTACTGAGAGGTGACAAGCATAAAAAACTGTTTCAGCACCGCACTTCAAACAGACTTTGATGTTGAACCATGCTTGCAAAACCAGAACCTCCTAGATTCACTGACACTTCCTGCCTTCTCTGAGGAGTCAAGCACACCAAGTGCTCAAGGCCATGTTTCACAGAAGATGATTGAAATATGAAAATGAGGAAAATGAAAAAATGGGAAAATATGGACGAGAGCTGGCTAAATGATCTCTAGGTTTCAGTTAATTATATCATTCCAGCTAGTTGCTGTAAGTAATACGTTTGTCATTATAAAGTGATTCATATTCATAGCTTAATTAATGATTCATTATGATGAATTCAAATGTATCAGAATGGAATATCCTTCTAATATTACTTGAGGTACTAACCAAATAATTGTAAAAAAAAAAAAAAAAAAAAAAAAAAAAAAACATTTCGCCCGATTGATGATAATCTCCCCAATTTAACCTGTTACATCCCTGTGCTGTTCATCCTGTTCTGTCTGTGCTATGTAGCCTAATCATGTTTGTAATTTGGCTTCAGTTCTGGAGACTGGAGTCAACAGGCCCTGGCATTGGCAACATTTTTTCTTGTTGATAAACTGAAGGCAGGGTGCCAATCTAATTAGTTTTGTGCAGACCAGGCATGCAGCCAACAGGAGAGACTTCAAGCAAGCCCACAATAAATATGCCATTTTCATTTCCAGTAGTACTAAAGGAAGGTAGGCGAATGCATTTAAAAGTTTTATTTGCAATCTACACCACAGATAGGGAGAATCTTCACGAAACATGCTAATGCCAACCCAGCCATGAGGCTGTTCCAGTTTTAGGCTGTATATGAAATGTCTGAGAATCCAGAAATTACAATTATGCAAAATTATTCATCTGCAAAGCCATGGTGAAGCGTGCCAGTTTCGTTGATGTCTCGATCTGATTGATGTCAGAACACAGAGCATTTCAAAAAGCACTTTTTATTTATTTATTTATAGGAATTATTTCTGTTATGTAGTACTCACTTCCTGAAGGCATAGCTAATGTGCAAAGAAATTAGCAAGCATTTTAAGTTATTGTTTAAAAAAAGGTTTTTGATCATGGTGTACTGACGCACTGGAAAGAGTGGCTCTTAATAATTTAGTTATACATACATTTGCTTATTTATTTACTTTTTTGGTTAGTTTGATCATAACCTTGTCTATTTGCATTAAATTGTTCTACTACCACATGAACTTAGGCCCAAATGTGATTAAGTCCTGGTGAAATTTTGACACATAATTTTGCATGCACAAGGAGAAGCAGTGGCAGTGTGTTGATCATTGTTCATACACTCACCTGCATACTTTATGTACATCTGGGTTATGTACTAGATGATACACCACAGAGACAAATCATCCCTGTCCACTAGGGTTCCATGTTTAGCAATTTTTTACTTTCTGCTGTTGTTGTCATGATCTGTGTTTCAAAACGAAAAATGTGACCT
Source organism: Noturus placidus (assembly GCA_022414735.1). Lineage (NCBI taxonomy): Eukaryota > Metazoa > Chordata > Actinopteri > Siluriformes > Ictaluridae > Noturus > Noturus placidus. The sequence continues at coordinate 76,852 of JAFFST010000519.1, read as the reverse complement.
GACATTCAAAAGTATTTTCCAATCTTGAAAAATACCCCAGCAGACTGGCACACAAAACAGACCTTTCGGTAGGTTTGAAGGCTAAGTCATGAGTCATACCACCATTAAACCTGGTGGTATGACTCATGGCTACACCGCTAACAATAACATGAGGTATAGTGTAGAGGTGTAACGTATTGCCATTCTCTGTGTCTCTGTCTCTATCGGTTCAGTTCAAATATACATACCTGTACCTCCCACTTACAGTTGGGCTTGAAAGTTTGCGAACCCCCTAACACATCATCACATTTTCACACAAGAACTAAAAGTAGATAATGAGAATCTAATGAAATAAATGAGACAAAAATATTATACTTGGTTATTTATTTATTGAGGATAATGATCCAATATTACATATCTGTGAGTGGCAAAAGTATATGAACTTTTGCTTTCAGTATCTGGTGTGACTCGTTGTGCGGCAATAACTGCAACTAAACATTTCCAGTAACTGTTGCTCAGTTGCAGTCCTAGCCCAGATGCAGCAGAACAGGCCATTTTTCCATAAGCCTTCTGGCTTGTCCACATCTTTAGCAAACTGCAGACAATCAGCAATGTTCTTACTGGAGAGCAGTGGGTTTCTCCTTGCAACTCTGTCATGTACACCATGGCAATTCAGTGTTCTCCTGATGGTGGACTCATGAACATTAACATTAGCCAATGTGAAAGAAGCATTTAGTTGCTTAGAAGTTTTCCTGGGTTCCATTGTGACCTTGCAGACTATTACACGTTTTACATGTCTCACACCTGATTGTCATCCCATTGATTGAAAACACCTAATGAAAACGTAAGACAACCCCAATTCCAAAAAGTTGGGACCGCATAGAAAATGCAAAAATACAAACAAAATTTTATTTATTTTTGAAAATATACACTCATTTCAAAGCTGATGTGCAACACACTCCAAAAAAGTGAGACAGTCGACTGTTTATAACTGTGTAACATCAGCTTTTCTATTAATAACACTTATTAAGCATTTGGGCACTGAAGACACCAATTATTTACGTTTAGCAAGTGGAATTTTCCCCCATTCATCCATTATGCACTTCATCAGCTGTGCAGCTGTATGGGGCCTATGTTGCTTTATTTTGCTCTTCATAATGCACCACACATTCTCAATTGGAGACAGGTTGGGACTGCAGGCATGCCATGCTAGCACCCGCATTCTTTGCTTCTGCAAACATTTGGTTGTATTCTTGGCAGAATGTGGTTTGGCAGTGTCCCTGATAAAGACGACATCTGGATGGCAGCATATTTTGCTCCAAAATATGTACATATCTTTCTGCATTAATGGTGTCCTCACAGATGTGCAAGTTATACATGCCATGGGCACTGACACACCCCCATACCATGATAAATGCTGGCTTTTGGACCTGATACTGATAAAAGCTTGGATGGATCTTTTCCTGGAGAACAGGATGGCTGTTTTGTCCAAAAACTATTTGAAATGTTCACTTGTAGGACTATAAAACATGATTGCACAGTGCTACTGTCCATCTCAGATGAGACTGAGCCCAGCAAAGTCAGCGGCGCTTCTGGACAGTGTTGATGTATGGCTTCCGCTTTGCACAGTAAAGCCTTAACTTGCATCTGTGGATGCAAGGGCAAATGGTGTTGACTAGCAAAGGGTTACCAAAGCCAAAGTATTCCCGATCCCATGTCAGGATATCCATTACAGACTCCTGGCAGTTTTAAAGACAGTGATGTCTGAGGGATCAGAGATCATGTGCATTCAGAAGTGATTTTCAGCCTTGCCCTTTATGCACAGAGATTTGACCATATTCCTCAAATCTTTTAATTATATTGTGGAGTGTAGAAGGTGACATGCTGAAAATCCTACCAATTTGTCTTTGGTGAATGTTGTTTTCAAAGTGTTGGATTCACTGACACATCTTTTGGCAGATTGGCGAGCCTCAACCCATCCTTGCTCTTGAAGGACTTGGCCTTTTTTGGAGGCTTCATATATACTATGATTTCACATCACCTTCTTATTTCAACATTGCTATTAGTTCTAATTTGCTCCTACTTTTTTGGAATGTGTTGAATGCATCAATTTCCAAATAAACTTTTATTTTCACAAAACTATTCAGTTGATTAGGTAAAACAGCAAATATCTTGTCTTTACATTTTTTTTTGTTTAAATACAAGTCAAAGTACATTTACAAATAGATGTGACATTCTCTGTGGAAAAAGTAAGTACACTCATGGCCTCAGAAGCTAGTATTGCCCCCTTTTGCAGAAATAACTTCTTGTAGGTGTTTTGCATAATTGTCCATCGGGCTTGGTGGAATTTCTTTTAACACTCTATCATTCGGTTGCAAGATGTTTGAGGGTTTTCTTGCATGTAATGCCCATTTCAAATCCCCCCCACAAGGACTGAGCCATTCCTTGGTGGATTTGCTAGTGTGTTTAGGATCATTACCTTGTTGAAATGTCCACTTTTGGTTCAACTTTTACAATATCAATTTAAACAGATGAACCTGTTCAAAAGTTTACATCCCCCTGACTCTTAATATATCGTGTTACCTTCTTGAACATCAGTCAATGTTTGCACCTTTTGTAATAGTTGTGTATGAGTCCCTCAATTATCCTCAGTGTGAATAGATGGATCTCAACATCACATAGTCACTGTTGGAAAGGGGTCAAATATGCAGAATATGATGGAAAAGCAAATAATTTGCAGGGCCTGGAGAATTTTTCTGAAGAACAGTGGACAGTTTAACTGCTCAGTACAAACAAAAGACTCATGAACAATTATCACAAAACAAAAAAACAGTCCAGGCAACAACCCACAGTATTATAAATCCATACTATAATTATAATACTGTATATAATTTATACAGTATTATAAATTCATACTTGTATAAATTCAGCTATTATCTTGTCTTGTGGACTATGTTAGCATCTGTTATGCAACATAGCTTTTTGAGGAAAGTACTAAATAAAAAGCAACATGGGATTTTTATGTTGACTCTTAATTTGTCAACAGTATTAAGATTTAGCAGATTCCGCAAAGGGTATGCAAAGGGTATTATTTTGTCAACAACTGTATATATATATATATATATATATATATATATATATATATATATATATATATATATATATATAATATACAGAGAGAGAGAGAGAGAGAGAGAGATTAATGGCCCCAACAAAACAAAAAAAAAAATAGAAGGAGCAAAAGTGACTGGTTAAATCCTACATAAGGACAATACACACATAACGTTCTGTCTCTTTTTCACTACCTTTCCTTAAATCTTTTCCAAGTACCATTTGGGTTGACACTAAAATATATCTGTATTGAACACAGAGGGAACACAAAATAACATTTTATATTTTTCATTGTGTTTGTGTTCTATTGGTCTCTTCTTGATATTTTTTCTTCCTTTGCCACGTTGTCTTGTGTAAACGTATTGCTCACTTTAATGAGAGTTGATTCAAGCAATACACATGCTGTGGGTACAGAAGGTAAAACGGTTTATTGCAAAGATAGAAACAGAGAGTGCAACATGTTAGGCCAGCACACTGTCATAGTTCATTACTATGAGGGAAATTGATTTGTCCTGTCAGAGTCATACACACTTTTGCCCTTAGCTTCACCAAACCTAATTCTGCTGTGATTTCCATCATCAAGCCCCTATGCACCTGTCTGCCTTCCATGTGGTTGATAATAGAATATATAGAATATATGGCAGCATGGCTAATCTATCCATCAATCAACCTGTCATCATTTTGCTCATTCAGGCACATGAGAAAAAATGCCCTCTGACTGAAATTTGGGGAATCCATAATTCAGGTAAAAAAAAAAAAAAAAAAAAACAGCCTTGTTTATGCTAGAAATAACAGGAAGGAGTGAAGTTTGCGGAATGCGTTTCTATGAGACTTGGAATGTTATCTCAAGGAGGCAGCAAGGAAGCAGTGACACATCTGAAGTGGGGCATGGAGGGTGGGAGATGGTTTTAGTTGGGTCAGTAACCCCTCAACAAAAATTTCTTGAGGGGGTATAGCATCGAGCCACTCCCGAGTGTTAAGTTAAGTATGGTTAAGTATTGTTTTATTGAATAAGGTGCAAAACAAACAACCAAAACTGAAAACAAGAACCATAAACCTAACAATGGACACAAGGCAAAAACAATGCATACTATGAGAGCAGCTATGGCACACACAACAACACATGAACACATAACAACAAAATCTTGACAATTAGGTGCTAAAAAAAAAAAAAAAACCTAGAACTTATATAACGGTGCTTATTAGGGAAAACACAAAACAGGTGTGAGTGATCAGTGGATCATTTGACATGGTCATGTGATGTGCTGGGGTTGATGGGTAATGTATTCAGTGCCGATATTAGCATAACCACGACACCATCCCACACAGAGAACATGGGCAGATTTGCTTTCTTGGATTCCCAGCTATGGGATTCAAATCTCCTGATGATTAATTCATAGTAGAAAATGCACTAATGTCCAGAAATAACAAAATCTTGAAGCAAAAATACCCCGCAAATATTAATTGAAAGGGCAACCATTAATGGGCACCCTCTATATCAGACCGTAGCATCAGACCGTATGACAAGTTGTCACTGTGCTTCCTGCAGCCTGCAGGGAGGTCTTCGTGCAGCTTGTGGATGTTTTGCCTAGAGGTCCAGGACCCCCTTGTGCATCTTTTGTGCATGCCAGGAGCCATGCTATAAGGATTAGGGAGCTCCCTCTGTGCATGGCGGATTCCTCACCACGACTCATGTAGCTCATACTTTGCTTTGTTTCCACCTCTATGTGTTTTCTTGTTTACATTGTCATGCCTGTTTTTGTATTTTGTCTTGTCTCCACCCTGTCTTGCGATTGGTGTAGATCCCAATTTTACTAACTGAATTAGTTTATCTATCTATACCTTCCTTTGTTTCTCATATGACTTCCTGGTTCTGACGCACACCCATATTTACATCGATGACTATACATTATTCTCATGTGTTGCAGCCCCTGCTATGAACTAGGACAATTGTTGGATCATGCTTAATAAACACCACCCTGATTTTACACACTTGCATCTTGCCTCCACACAACGCACATTACAAAGGCTTTTTATTCTGCTTTGTGTGACCTTCCCAGATCTCTCTCTCTCTCTCTCTCTCTCCCTCTCTCTCTCTCCCTCTCTGCCTCTCTTTCTGTCTCTCATTCACACACACACGCACGCACGCACGCACACACACACACACACACACACACACACACACACACACAAAATCATAGCAGGATCATTTGGTCTGCCCAAAAGCGCTACTCCCTTTCTCATTCAAATTGTTATCCTGGGTGATTTTCCCCAGAAGGGGAATGTGCAACCAAGTATTGTTTTATCTCATCCTGTTGTAAGATATACAAGTCTGGTCCTTATTTAGTTATTCTGGTCGCATAGGAACTCATAGGAAAGTATGCTCATGGGAATAAAAAAAAGTATAATAAAAAGGTTAGCGGAGACTTCTATTTACTCCCACACCATTGCATGGTGGATATATTATTTCCAACAGTCTCTGAAGTCAATCCACATGCATCCTATGCTTTCTTCCTCTCCCTTCACTCCACTGGTATTGTAATGTTCTCCACCTTCGACTCATTTTTGTTTATCAGATTTCTTTTCTATCCAGGAAACATTAGGAAACAGTAATTGAAATGAATGTTCTGCTAGACATTTGGTTAAAATGATATTCTGACCAACAAACATAAAGGCTACTGATTACATGTTTAAAATAAACCACTGAGCTAATAAAGTTACTTTTCCAAACAATACATGTGTAGAAGGCTCTGAAACTGGTCACATTTTTGTAAAATGCTTATTATTACATACTGAAATAGTTATTTATGTAAAGCTCATATTTAATTCATAATTGAAGTTGGGAGGGAGAAAACCTTTCCAACAATTTAAGTTCACCATTTGGAATCCTTTACAATAAGCTTAAATTGGAATTTCATTCATTCATCCATCCATCCATTTATTTGTTCATTCATTCATTTATTCATATTCAATATCTGCTTTGAACTTGTCAGGGTCCTGGTTGATCCACTGCTCAGCCTCACTAGGCATGAGGTTGAATAATTCACCCTGTATGGGACAGTAGTCAATGCACACACATTCACAAACTCAATTATCTAAGAGAAATGTAGCATTTCCATTTCACCTACTGCCATGTTTTTCGGGCGATAGAAAAACTGAGAACTTGTAGGAAACCCACTTGGACACAAGGAGAACATGCAAAATGTCTGGGTTACGCATGTAAGAAGGGAACGAGATGTTGCAAGAGCTTCAAGCTGTGGAAAGTGCCCTCATGCACAACTGGTGTCTGAAGTCTGTGTAGAACTACAGTGAGGGAAAAAAGTATTTGATCCCCTGCTGATTTTGTACATTTGCCAACTAACAAAGAAATGATCAGTCTATAATTTTAATTGTAGGTTTATTGTTCACATCACAAGGCAAAAAGTTGCCACTTGAGCTCATATAATTTTCTCGTGGATGGTGCTCTAGTGTTCAACATGGTCTCTACAACCTCGGTTGAGAGACCAGAATCTATGAGCTGGTGCCACTCAGGGGCCAGACCCACAGTTTCCGTAGTCCTGGACGAGGGTGATAAATCAACCTTCTGGCTTTAGACCGTAGATCCCTGCAAATAGGAATCTCCCAGGGAGTCGTCTAGCAGGAATATTATCTCAGAGAACCATATTCAAGCTGGCCAGCTATTACTAGTGGCAGACATAGATGGTCTTGGTCAAACTCTTGCTAGAACTTGTAGGAGCAGAGTGATCGGGGAAAGGAATATAGACGTGACCTCGGCCACATGTGTACCATGGTGTCCAGTCCTAATAGTGCGGTTAGTGTGTTGTCTCCACTTCCACTTGGCCAAACCTCCGCCTTACGGACTCTACCACTTGTGGATGGTACCTCCAGTCCCCGTTTCTCAGCCCCTGGCTCGACAGGATGTCTACCCCCACAATCCCAGAATGCACATTGGACTCACATGGGAGCCAGAGTGGCATCCATGCACTTTATGAAGGTGCAAGGGGATAAAGCTAGACCAAAGGAAAGAACCCAATATTTGTACACATTGCCTCCAAACGTGAACCTCAGGAACTTCCTGTGACTGGGCAATATTTCTATGTGGAAATATGCGTCTTTTAGATCTATCATCAAAAAACCAGTCCTCGAACTGGAATCTGTGGAATGATAAGTTTGAGCATCAAAATATTGAACCTGTATGTCCAAAGAATATGGTTCAGATGATGTAGATCTAAAATTGGCCACATACTCTGATCTTTTTTGCGGACCAGGAAATAACAACTGTAAAAATCTCCTTCCCTCAGAGAAAGGGGTACATGTTCTATGGCCCCTTTGTCCATGAGAGATCTTACTTCCTACACTAACGCCAGACTCTGTTCTGTGCTGACTACTGTGGAGAACACACCTCTGAACCGAGGGGGGTCAAGCTATGAACTGGACCCGGTAACCCTTTTCTATGGTGGACAGAACCCATGGAGAGACATTTGTCAGTAGGTTCCACATTGCCAGATGGTCTTTTAATGACATTAACGTTTCCACATTCTGTTGGATGGAAAGCATCAGATTTCTGTTGCCCTGTGACAGCTTGCTAACTAGAGAAAACTGAAACCTTAGGATGGCATTGGATGACAAACCCAAATTGGACCAATCAGCTGTGAGCAAAGTGATAGGAATCTGATGCAAGCAAGTTAAATCTTTACTGTTTGTGTTAGGATAAGATATGGATTTTGGGAAGATGGGATAGCTTGTCTCTGCCAGACACACCAAAACCTTGCTCTTACTGTACCACAAACTGTATGTGTTGCTTTGTGGTTCTTTGTAAGTGATACATGTTATGCAAAAAAAATTATGTTTATATTAAATGAACTGACAAAATATGTTGGAATTGATTCCTATTGTTAGCCTTTAAAAGTAAGCTTCATCATTTACACAATCAGCAATTTTCCTGAGCTTTGGCAGATGAAATGGTGTTGCTTTTAGTGGTTAATGTGGGTTCAAATTCCAAATATTTCAGTATAAAAATGTATTGCTCTCCTTCTAGAAGCAACTGCTTCTTTCCATGTTGAACACTATTGGCTGTTTGCTGCAAATGTCTGGATTTTATGTACATGCACACGCTGAGTAAACCTTGATTCAGGGTTAAAACCTGGTTTTACAGAGAAAGTTGATTACTAGCATAATGAAACCTGTTAACCCTAATTAACCCGGAACAGATTTATTTGGTTTTGTCAACTCAAATCTTACTTTGCAACTCTGAGTTTGTTAAACTCACTTCATGAAACAAGCCTCAGAGGGCAACCTCAACAGAACTCCAGAGACTTTTTTTGTTTGTTCATTCCATTTCCTGTTTAGAGAATATTTAAACTACAGGAGCACTTAAATATAACATGAAGCTTTGCCAACAGTTCACTCTTTTGTAAATCCTGAGCCATTTCTTGATAGCCATTTCATGAATGATGTTGCCTATTTTCTTTTTTCAAATCTCTCATTTTTGATTACCCTTGCCTTGTTTGGATACTGATATTCTCTACACCAATCTTTGCTTGTTACTCTTATACCATTTGCAAATTGTGAGTTCCTGCTTTGCCTGTGTATGCCATGGAAGTTTTATGATTAAGTGTATAGGAATATGGATTGTGTCTGCAATAAAGCATGCATTTATCCTCACTATTTCAACAATGATGTTGTAGAACATTCAATATTCACTCATCTAAAGTTTTGTTGCTAGAGCTTATAGACAGGTTTACTACTTATATAACAAAAATCACAACAACGGGGATTGTTGGCTCAAACAAGCTACAAAGCTGTTCAATAATTGTTTTAAGTAATTAAAAAATAAGAGGTTCAGCTTTCAGTTATAGCATCCAGTCCTTCCCTGTTAAGTTAGGTAAGGTTAGAAGCTAAGCTAAGCAGTTAGAAAGACATTTTAGTCCTGGTTTTAGGAATGACAGGCTGTTTAACATTTAAGTAATGCAGAATTTTTTTTTTTTGGTGTATTTCTGTGGGACTCTGAACTGTGCTCATTATCTTGGGCGGCATGAGACAAAATTAATTAAAAGAAGATTTGCCTTCAAGCTGAGCGCATTGTGAAATAGAATCTTAATGTAAAACAGGAGGCTAAGAGTGAATTAATAGCAACGTGTTTTTGGTCAGGAGTCACACACACAAAAAACTGCTTTGTCAAGCAGGAATGGAACTGTTAGAGAAGTTTATCTATGTAATTTGTCTAATGGCCAGATGGAGGACCGGATGTTTTGGGGGCTGCTTGATCATAAATCTGGGGAACATCTGTTATGACCTCTGGGTAATGGGGAAAGGAAAGGAGGGAAAATACAAAAATAGACAGGTCGAATGGTTTTTCCATTAGAAGTTCTGATGCAGATGCCAATAATTATAGTCATGGGAGCAGTTATGAGCTGTCAAAAACTATGACAGAAAGACAGATAAAACAGAAAGTATAAGAAATTAGCAGAAATGGATCAGGACCAAGGTTGCCTGATTTGTTTAACTGTTTAAAGACCATTCATAATATAAAACAAACCCAATTCACTACAAACAAGTCTAACCTGTAACTGTTCCAAATGAATTATAAATCGGGGGGGGGGGTGTGAAATGATCAGTAATCAGCAAAGAGCAGACTTTATTAACTGCATGATGAATTGTTTTTGTTGTTTCAACTACACAATTGTATCATTGTGGTCCCCTCAAATGTCAGCTGAACAGTATGTACCTGGCTGTCTGACTGAGCCAACATTGTCATCGAGTAAACTGGTCAAATTGATTACAAAGTTTGACAGCCAGAGCATTACAGAAGCGAGACATATCACATTACCACCTTAGGAAATACTAACATCCGTGCCACTACCACCAGATTCCACACCAGTTTTTTTCCCTGAGGCATTCAGATTACACAGCACACTGCTGCATCAAAATAATCACCTGGCCTATTCAAACACCTAACCTAGTATGATTCAATACCAGACACTTGTTTTTTTTTTATTTTTGTTTATTATTGCTATTATTATTTTTGCTGCCAATAATGCTGCTGCATTAATTTCACTACACTACACAATAGTTTACAGTCCACTGTTCAGTCCATACTGGATTTCATTGAGTTTTTTTGGTGATTCTTGCAGCCAAAAATGCTTGTTTTTGCTGTGACTTATTTCAAAATTTGCAACTTGCAGAGTTCTTCTATGTTTTTGTTGTTGTTTTTTTGTGGAAAACTACTTGAATTTGGTGAAACTGCAGTTGCACTAAACTGCTTTTCATAGTGATGTTTCTTGGTAAATGAGACCTTTTAGCTGTACTCATGTTCAACTCACATGAATCGAAGAGGGCTTTGGCTGAATACGCATTGTTGTGATATCACATGACCCATCTTGGCCCACATCTGCTGAAAATCTGTGGTAATTTTGGAAAGATTGCAAACTCCTCCAAATATTATGGAGTTTGAATGATTGTGTTCATTTCTACGATTGCAAAATGCTGGAGGGACTGATTTTTGCAATAGCTTCTTCTGCGTATTCTGTTCTGTATATTTATTACCCTGCACTCATCTCACACTGTTGTGTATTTGCACTTTATCTTGTCTTGTGAACTGTATACACTGTATGCAAACTTTATAGCGAGATGACAATTAAAACCCCACTTGACTTGACTTGATTACATCACCACCTACTGGCAGGGATACCTGGTGCTAAAAGCTTTCTCTAACAGCATCTCTCAGTAGTCCCTTTGAGTCCCAGCAACCTGTCAACACTCAGTGTACATCAAGCTGTCCCCAGTTTGGTACCACCTACTCCAGAAGCATTCCTTCAAGTCTTATGCTAAGGTGTCCCTTTGAGTCCCTGCAACCTGTCAACACTCAGTGTACATCAAGCTGTCCTCAGTTTGGTACCACCTACTCCAGAAGCATTCCTTCAAGTCTTATGCTAAGGTGTGTGTACTGACCACCACCAGGAAGTGTTTGGAAAGTCAAACTCCTAGTTAGATGATCTGCAGGGACCTTTTATAGGGCCAGGCCAATTAGTCAGAACCTATAAAGAACCAACATTCAAGCAGTAAGAATACTATACAAGCTTCTATTGGGTTGGTGGGCTATTATAAAATAATTATAGAAGAGGACCTTTATGTCACCTCCCTAGCCACAACCTTTCAGAAATAGTCAAGAAGGACAACATTCCGGCAGCTGAAGGATGCCTTAAGATTCACAACCATTTGTCCTACAGACAGATTGGAAAAGTTACTGGGAATCATAACAGTGGGCAGGTGACGTGAAACTGGTCATTTTCATCAGTGAGAATGATCATCCACAGAGCAAAAATATGCAGTAGTAGAGAGGAGTACCTGGTGAGTAACGGCTTACCTGTTTGATTGAGCTGCAGAGGATTCTCCAGGGATACCAACAGGGCACCAACAAATAAGGCCCATGGACAGCAGTGACAACACATTTACACATTACATGTTAAGAAATGAGATGCTAAAAAAAGGGGATGTTATTTCTCTAGTTACACTCTATTGCTTGGTTATGAGAAAGCAGGTCCACTGAGCACAGCCAGAATAACAACGCACTTTACTCAAACCTGTAAGCAAGTTTCTAATGGCACTTTTCCAATAGAGCACTTCAATTCTCACTCCTATTTCTTAAAATATACAATACACCTATCCCTGCTTCCTCAACCATCATTATCTGAGTATGTTTATATTTGCCTTGTACTACATCACAGTACCATAACCTTTGCGTTTGGTTAATGCTCGTAGATTTGATTGCATTTTCTAACTACTGTTATAGACATTGGCAATTGTATTGGGGGGAAAAAGCTCGGTACAAAGGCATACTATATAATTATAGTTGGGTAATGGTTGTAGATTGCTGATAATCATTACTGAATCCCAACTGACTTCCTTCTCTACCCCCTTTCAGAGACTGATGTCTCTAAACTCCTCCTCTCTAGTCGTCCCACAACCTGTCCACTTGACCCCATCCCTTCTCACCTTCTTCAGTCCATCTCTCCCACACTCTTACCTGCACTCACACACATTTTTAACACATCCCTCTCTACTGGCACATACCCTACCTCATTTAAGCAGGCCCGGGTCACCCGACTGCTTAAAAAACCATCATTTGACCCTGCTGTAGTTGACAACTACAGACCTGTCTCCCTTCTCCCTTTTCTTTCCAAAACTCTTGAAAAAGCTGATTTTAATCAACTCTCTAATTTTCTCACACAGAACAATCTCCTGGACACCAAGCAGTCTGGCTTCAAGAGCAACCACTCTACGGAGACTGCTCTGCTTTCGGTCACTGAAGCCTTACGACTAGCAAGAGCAACCTCTAGGTATCTGTCCTCATCCTGCTTGGCCTCTCTGCTGCTTTCGACACTGTGAACCATCAGATCCTTCTGTCAACTCTCTCCAGCCTGGGCATCACTGGAACGGTTCTGCGCTGGGTGGAATCCTATCTCTCTGACAGATCTTTCAAGGTATCATGGATGGGAGGTATTTCTGAAATCCAGCAACTCGCCACTGGCGTTCCACAGGGGTCAGTTCTGGGTCCACTTCTCTTTTCTATCTACACGACATCTCTAGGGCAGGTGATTGAGTCTCATGGCTTCTCATATCATTGCAATGCTGATGACACCCAGCTCTATTTGTCCTTCCAGCCTGATGATCCATCCGTCTCTGCACGCATCTCTGCTTGTCTGTCCGACATCTCAGCCTGCATGAGGAAACACCACCTTAAGCTCAACCTGGCAAAATCTGAGCTTCTCGTCATCCCAGCCTGTCCCTCAA
>JAFFST010000519.1:48976-62984 GCA_022414735.1 Noturus placidus | reverse complement strand
TATCAGAAAAATATATTTGAAGTATATTCCCGTTGATATTTAACTTTTTTTTTTGCCTGGGTAACTAGGAACAGGACATCGTTCAACCAACAATTGTCCAACAAGTGAAATTGGTAAATTCTTCCATGGGGTGTAAACATGAGGTAACACATATGCCAAATTCCATTAGTCGTTCATAATAATGTGTAAGACCAAAACAATAGAGCTGTGATGTGCGGCAAAATTATCAATTTATCAATTTGTATAGCGCTTTTTTACAATGGTACATTGTCTCAAAGCAGCTTTACAGAATTTTTACATTTTTACATTTACAAGCGACTTACAAATGAGAACACATTCACACTCCAATGGTAGCAGAGCTGCCATGCAAGGTGCTAGCTTGCCATTGGGGGCAACTTAGGGTTCAGTGTCTTGCCCAAGGACACTTCGGCATGGGATCACCCGGGCCGGGATTCGAACCGCCAACCCTACGATTAGTGGATTAGTGGACAACCCGCTCTACCAACTGAGCCACAGCCGCCTTAAAAAAAAAAAAAGAGTTGTTGATTCTCATCAGGCTGGAAAAGGTTACAAAACCACCTCTAAAATGTTTGGATTCCACCAATCCACAGGTTCCTCGTGACCCTGAAAAGGAGTATGCGGTAGACGATGGATGGATGGATGGATTTTACAGAACACACAGCGAATACTCAGTTCAGCACACATCAACATTAGTCACCGAGGCCACATCTCAAATGTTTAATACACTACTTAATACACAGTATGTGGAGAACTTGTTCTTTTTTTGCTCCCTTTATCTAAAATCATTTATCCTTTATTCTTTTTTGTATTTGTGTGCATTTACATAATATAAAGCTACAGTATGTCACGTGTCATGACGAGAGATTGATATGGCTGGACACAAATGCAGATGAACTGTTTTTCTTAAAAAAAAGGCATACAGAGTAATCCAAAAAAGGGCTAGGCAGAAGACGTAGTCGTGATATACAGAAGACAGGGTCAGTTTATCCGAACATGAAGCGTTTAACATAGATGAAGGCTCTAGACTGTTTGGCGGAGAAACCAGTCTAGACCTCACTAACGTGGATCAAACAAAACAAGATACTAAACGTGAAAGCGTGACATGAACTAGGACTATGACATTCTATTAGCAAGGCTGTGAAAGTTAACTAAACACAATTGTTAACACTATGATTCACAAGGATTTCTCAATGAATATTCCGCGCCGTGTGCTCGACGGCCTGCGGTATTTGAGCTTAACATTAGCGTTGCGATAGCGTGCAGCTGGGAGCAATACCATCACGGGACAGGTTACCAATGACAATCATAGGGAGGAGACATGACAAAATCATAAACAAAGTCCACGTGTTTAAGTGTCAACAATGTCAACATTGTCCATGTGTTCGAAATGTCATGAAAGCCGGCTCAGAAAAGAGCAGGGTGCATGCACAATGCGCTCCACTTCAAGGGCAGAATCGTGACACAGTATAATAGTACACACTAATACTTTCTGTCAGAACAGTTGCTTTCTGATGAGAATCTACTTCTCCTGTATTTGTAAAAATGATGTCATGCTATATTCAGCTCCTAAGCCAACAACAGAATGACATAAGGAGACATTATGTACTAACCCTAGCACATAAAACATGCTGTGTATTTGGTTTGAGGTCTATCACTTTAATAGAGAGTCCTCCACTTTAGGCAACTTGATTCCAGCGTACATTGGTGCAGTGACATGGCACTGGCATTCCTGTGGATGTTACATTGACACGTACCCTACGTATTCACTAATGGTAGTGGCCTCTTTCAGCAGGATAATGCAAAAATTGTTGAGGAATAGCTTGAGGAACATGAAAAAGAGTTCAAGGTGTTGACTTGGCCTCCAAATTTCCCAGAGTTCAGTCTGATCGAGCATCAGTTTGATGTGCTGGACAAAGAAGTCCAGGATCTATGGAGGACCCACCTTTCAACTTACAGGACTTAAAGAATCTGCTGCTAACGTTTCAGTCCCAAATACCAAAGCGCACCTTCAGAGATCTTGTGAGGTCATGTGAGGCATCAGAAGCGGGTCAGAGCTGTTTTGGTGGCACCTACACAATATTCGGCAGGTGGTTTTAATGTTATGACTGATCAGTGTATATGCCAAAAGATATGATGTGGTGCTTAAGTGAGTACACAGAGACCTTCTGCTTCTGTGGAAGGAAAGAAGATTAACATTATATTATTAACATTTGATTCAGCCTGAGTGATTTCAGAAATTCATTATAGGACCTGATTTGATGACAGAATGAGAGACTGTTTTATAGTCTAATAAGAATTGGAACAGTCTACCAACACAAAGTCAATCCTCACTATAACTGTACAGTAGGTTATTTTGTCTTTTGTTTCTCTTGTTCAATTTATTTTACTCAAGTATATTAAATGGGCTTGCGTTTGCATACAAATGTTGGATGTAAGTAGTTTTAGAACAGGTATTGACTTTGGAAATCTTCATTAACTGAGTCTGAGTACATCTCAGGGCAACCATCTTTTATAAGAGGAAAGCACAGGAAAACTTTGGACTAAAATAACTAACATTTCTTACCGGAGTTGCATAATAATGCATAAAAGGCAAGATATTTTTACACATCTCATGCAAAGCTTGTCTTTTGTAGCATGATTCTAATCACTTGACATCAGAGACTCCCACCTGACATAAGAGACTCAAGAAAACAAACTGAAATAAGTCTACAAACATATGGGCCAGTGTGTATGGTATAGCCTACACTCATGAATAAATTGAAGCCTTTGTTTGGCAGGAATACTGAAACCTGACTCACGTTCACCTGATCCTTTACCTGAGGCTGATCAGCAGTGAGTGCTGCTTCAATGTCTACAGTCAAATAAAACTTTAAAGGAGGCGAATGCTGGAAAAGAAACATCTTGGTATACTCAAGTCCAGGTGGTGGACATTTTAGCCTAGAGACAAAAGAAGAAGCACATGAGGACCAGAGGAGTCAAACTTGAAGAGCTGAAAGCAGGTTTCTTGGGGTGCTGCATTGCTGATTTATGAGCATTCTTTTATACTCCAACAGAATTAAAAATGAAAGGAATCAACAGAGCAGAGGTACTGACTTAATAACTCCTTAGTGCAAGGGTCCATGTGGGAGTCAGTTTTCCTGCTTTGACTTTATGAGCCTAGATCCAACTTGTGACGTGGTCTTTCCGCCTGAACCACTTCACCCTGACTTGAACCTGAGCTGGGGCTCTGATACAAAGCTGAGGGATTTATATAGGACCTGAAAGGGAGGTGAGAAAACCAGCACAGAGTGGACAGATAAATCCCAGGACTGTGTCCAAGTTAAGGGCAGCTCCATCATGGAGAGTGACAGACTGGTTACCCTGCACACAATGGGGAACTGCCATCTTCCAAGAGTATTGTAGAACTGTATCTGCCCAGGATTGAGCAAACATCCACTCAGACAGGTAAGACGATTTTAATATAGAAGCTAAAATATAAAGGAAGACATCGCAAGCAGAATTGATCATTGTATTATCAGAAAACATGTATGTATAGAGTGTAAATAAGGTTTAACTTTATGTTCAAAATTGAGTATAAGTGAGGAATTAAACACAACAAGGCATGCAGTTATCAATGTTAGGGTGGTTTGATGTGAAACCTGAAATTGATCATTTTCTAATAACAGCACATAACTGAAATGTTTTATTTCTCTTATACTGTAGCAATTTGTCAGCAATTTTTATTTGTTAAAGAATGTCACATATTTTTATCCATATATAGTTACATTTAATGTTACATTAAAAGTTTGTCAACAGACTGCAATTTTTTCACATCATATGTTTTATCCTTTTATAGTAATATTTAATGTTGTGTAATGTCTATAAGACAAGTTAGTTCCTGTTATCACTCTATGTTATAGCAGCTATAAACAGTCATTCCAAGTCAACTTACCAATCAACTTACCAAGTTGATGTTAATGACACATTGCATTATGTTCCTGAGAAACCAAAAAATGATCTGTCCTGAAGACATTCCCATGACAGAAAACTTACTCACTATTACAAAGTACTGAAACTGGTGAGTCCTTCCATACTTGTTAAATAACTTCTCCTTACAGAAAATTTAACTATATCAATGATATTGTTTTTTTCTTTACCTGTGAATGAGTTGTTACTATAGAAATGTTAACATATTAGAATGAGCATGATAATACAAACCTGATGGTTTGAAATACAGTACAGCTGGAACTACAGTTTGAGCCATACTGTTATAGAAAATTAATCAAAGATTAAACACTTTAAGTCTCTGTTCATTATTGCTTTATGGGTATCTATGAAATGACATAAAATAACAGACTCTATATACATATTTATACTTTGAATGTGGGATAAAGTGAGCCATTGCCTTTACACAACTAGACAGGCTTTATAAAACATTGGATGAATATCTTCAGAAAAGACATTTCAGACCCGTCATCATATGCAGCATAATTATCAAAGCGCATCCTCACGCAGTATCAGAACTGCTGCTTGGTTCTATCTAGCAGACTGTGCCAGGTACAAAGCATATTATGTACAGTATGTGTGCTTGGAGTAGCTTTTAACCCAATATTCACAATATTTTCAGAACCGTTGCATAAACAGTTTTCCCCCTCAGCTACTGAGGGATTATGAGGCGTGAGATGTATTGTATTGCCTCTGGCACAATGCTGCTCTGTATGGTATTTTTTTTTTACCCCTACAGCAGTGTGGCTCTGTCATACTCCCTCTGGGAAGATACCCCTTTTGGCTACTTTGGCTACACACAGGGCGGCTGTGGCACAATCTGTAGAGCGGGTTGTCCACTAATACACTAATCGTAGGGTTGGTGGTTCGAATCCCGGCCCGGGTGATCCCATGCCGAAGTGTCCTTGGGCAAGACACTGAACCCTAAGTTGCCCCTGATGGCAAGCTAGCACCTTGCATGGAAGCTCTCCTACCATTGGTGTGTGAGTGTGCTCTCATTTGTAAGTCGCTTTGTCGTCGATAAAAGCGTCTGCTAAATGAATAAATGTAAATAAATGTACATTTCCATTACATACAGCCAGCTTGATTATTACATATAACAAGAGTCACTCTAATGTTGTATTTTGTTCATGAGGCAATTAGTGTATTGTTGTGAAGGATTGTGATTATAAGTATAATTGTATGCATGTACAATTTACAGACCTACATATAAAGGTGTAGAGTGAGTATTGACAGTGACATAGAACTAAGTTTCTCATAGTTACCATTTGTGTACCACACATTGTAAACCTCATGTGGACTATGTCATGTTATTTTCTACAACAAAGACACAGCAGGTACATTGTAGGTGTGAGACAAATTACTGCAATGACAAATCACAGAAAACCATGTTATGTAACTGATTAAATAATTATTCAATGACAGATGAGCTTACACATCCACAATGTTATGCAAACATACATATATAAACTCTGCAAAAAAAGAAACATCTTCTTTCATTCAACTGCTTTTATTTCCAGCATTTTTTTTACGTGTAAATATATGCATTAACATAAAAATGTAAACTGAACAAGTTTCAGAGACATTTGATGAACAGAAATGTAATAATGAGTGGGGGGTCAATATCAAAAGTAGCAGACAGTATGTGGTGGACTCCAGCTGCTTTAAGTACTACTGTGCATCTCATCTTTATGGACTGCACCAGACTTGTAAGTTTTTGCTGTGAGATGTTACTCCACTCTTCCACCGAGGCATTTGAAAGTGCTCGATCATGTCTGGGGGGACACGTGGTTACATGTAATTTTCCACTGTGAGGACGATCAGCTGTCCTTCCTGTTTCTCTGTAGCACTGTCTTAGGTGTCTTACATTACAGACATTGCAGTTTATTGATCTGCAGTCCTCATGCCTCCGTGCAGCAGGTCTATGGCATGTTCACACAGGTGAACAGGAACCCTAGACATCTTTTTTCTGGTGTTTTTCAGAGTTAGTAGAAAGGTCTTTTTGGTGTCCTAAGTTATTGTAACTGTGACCTTAATTGCTGACCACCTGTAAACTGTTAGTGTCTTAAAGACTGTTCCACAGTTGCAATAATTGTTTATGGTCCACTGAACAAGCATGAAAAACATTATTTAAACCCTTTCCATTAAAGATCTGTAAAGCATTTTTGGATTTTACAAAATTATCTTTAAAGTATATTCTCCTGAAAAGGGATGTTTCTTTTTTGCTAAGTATATATACTCACCATCCACTTTATTAGGAACACATCATTCAATGATGTGACAGCAGCATAATGCATAAAATCATGCAGAAACAGTCCAAGAGCTTCAGTTAATGTTCACATCAAACATCAAAATGAGGAAAAGTTTGAACTCTGTGACTCTGTAACTGTGGCATGG
The DNA here is from genome assembly GCA_022414735.1 of Noturus placidus. Lineage (NCBI taxonomy): Eukaryota > Metazoa > Chordata > Actinopteri > Siluriformes > Ictaluridae > Noturus > Noturus placidus. The sequence continues at coordinate 56,582 of JAFFST010000519.1, read as the reverse complement.
ACGTTGGTATCAGATGGGCTGATTTGAGCATTTCAGAAACTGCTGCTCTCCTGGGATTTTCACACACAACATTATCTAGAGTTTACACAGAATACTCTGTGTGGAAAAAAAAAAAAAAACATGGAGCAGAGGGTCTGCAGGTTGTTGATGAGAGAGATCAAAGGAGAATGACCAGACTGGTTTGAGCTTTAGTGTCACGGTCCCCCCTGGTGGCCAGGTGCAGGTACTGCACCTCTGCTCTGCCTAAAGCTGAGAGCACTGACAGTTCCTAACACGTGGACTTTTGTTTACGTTTAGGTTGTTGTCATGTCTCCTCCCCAGTTTTCCATGTGTTGTAGCTGTCGCGTGTCCCAAGTGCTCGCAGCTGTTTGAAATCCCACACAATGATACAGCGTGTATTTATACCACGTAACTGCGAGCACTCAGGGCGGAATATTTAATGAATGGATGAATGTCTTTGTATCTGTCTTCGAGTATGTTTAGAGAACTTTCAGAGCCGAGTCCGAGTTTACGTCCTGTTTTGAGTTTCATGTTTTGTTTTGTCCGAGTCAGTATGGTCTAGACGGGTTTCTCCGCTAACCCATCTAGAGCCCTCGTCTGTGTTAGATCTTTGCCATAGCCTTTAGCCTTAGCCTTTAGCCTTAGTTTATGTTCCGTTTCCTGAGTAGTGTACCGACCCCATTTTCTGTGACAACGATCTCGTCTTCTGCCTAGCCCAGTTTACGCTTCTTGCTCATCGCCTGACCTTGTGCCTGTGTCTGATTACACTTTTGGATCATGCCTTTGGATTATACTGCTTGCCTCTCTTTTAATAAAACCAGTTCACACTGCAATTGCGTCCAGCCTAATTCCCCGCCGTCATGTAGACGTGACATTTAGTAATTCAAATAAGCACTCTTTACAACCGTGGTGAGCAGAAATGCATCTCAGAATGCTTAACACATCAAACCTTTAGGGGTTTGGGCTATGACAACAGAAGACCACATCTGGTTTCATTCCTGTCAGACAAGAACAAGAATCTGAGGCTGTCAGGGGCAGAGGCAAACCCAAACTGGACAGCTGAAGACTGGAAAAACCGAAGATGATTTTTTCTGTGAGTCTGTGGCCTCTCTTATCTCGCTCGATGTTTTTTTGGTTGTTGCACCATTCTGCGTAAACTCTATAGACTACCGTGTACGAAAATCCCAGGATATCAGATGTTTATGAAATACTCAAACCAGCCCATCTGGTAGTAACATCCATGTCATGAGAGGTTGGCAGCAGGTGAAAATTAGATAAAGACCAGGTGAATGTTTTCCAATAATCAACTGTCTGTCCCCACCGTAGCCTCAAATGTCTGTTATTGGGTGACACAGGTGGAATCTGGTGTGGTCTTTAGCTGCTGTAACCCACCAACCTCAAGATTGGACATTTTGCACATTCAGAGATTCTTTTCTACTCACCACAGTTGTAAAGAGTAGTTATTTGAGTTGCTGTAGATTTCTGGTCTACTGGTCTTTCTTCTCTGACCTCTCAAATCAACATGTTTCTACCACCTTAGCTACCACTCACTGTATGTTTTTCACACAATTCTGTATAAAGTCTATAGACTGCTCCTCCTAAATCCACAGGGATCACTAGTTTCTGAAATACCCAAACTCAAACAAAATACTCAAACAAGATTTTTCCTAATTGTAATGTTTAATGTAAATATAAATTTAATCTCTTGACCTGTTTTTACATTGCACTTCTGGCATATAAATTATTTGACTGGATAATTGAATAAATGAGCAGGGGTACAGGTGATCCTATTAACATAACTTTAATTGAATAATGCAATCAGCAGAATCCTGTTTTACTTAAAAAAAATTTACCAGAGATTTTTTAGAGCATTGTAAGTGTTCCTATGAGTGTTCATTGAGTGACTTCTCTGTTTATGAGGGATGTGTTGGCTCAGTGGTTAGGGCAATGGTCATTGATCCCATCTTAATTGCAATTCACTATAGATGAAAAAGCATTCACCAATTGAAAGATACAAGTGTTAGATATAATGTGTAAAATATAACACAAATATGTCCTTATCCAAGACCATCTTCAGGTGTTTTTATTCCACACTCCCTTCTGTGTGTCCTGTTGATGGTTTTATTTATAAGAGGGGTGATGCCCGAACTAGTTCTCTTGCCTAGTGGAACGATCTTACTCCATTTTCATTCAGCATAGTAAACATTAGAACATAGGAAGCTATCCACAAACTGCATCCTGCTCTGCACTGAATTGGCTAGAGGAAATGTTGGAGGAAAAATAGTCCAATCTTACTAAGCTTATATTGCCACACCATTTTAAAGGAGGCATGCAATGATTTTAAATGTTTTCTTTTTGTTTGGGTGTGTAATGTATCTGTTTGTGCATGTATAAGATCTGCAAAGTCACAAATCTCATAGACTCCCCCAAAGGGATTTATTTTATCTAACAGAGAACACTGCTCCAGACCTGCCCAAACACGCACCGTTCAAAGTCCAGATATTACTTCCACAAATGTCTAAGTCACAGCGTGAACAATTAGCATAATCCCACCCAAAGGAAGGCACGAAGAATGATGGTGAGGCTTCTGAATTCAGGTGCCATGACGTGGAGACAGTGTTTTGGTGCGAAAACAAAACCCCTTTTTTTAGAAACGTTCTGCTTAATGTTCTGACATGTTGCTTAAGAGCTTAGAATTGCTTTAGAAGCCTTGGAGGCTGACCCAAGGGGTTACAGTTCCGACCAATGCTTGAGGTTTTTGGCCAATCACAACGCAACGGGTCAGCTTGCCAATCAGAGCACTCTGGGTTTTTCATAAGCAGGGGCTTTGGAGAAATCTGAGCATTTCAGGCAGCCTTGGAATAGAGGTACTGCACTAATATACAGTATGTGACAAATAATGCATTTTTTTAACATTAAAGCATGTTAACCTATTCTAATACAACCAATAAACAAAATGATGAACGTTTAAAAACATTTAAAAATCATGATATGACTCATTTAATGTCTTTATTTCACTTAATTTATCCAACATGGTTAATGCAGCATAGGATAGTAATAGAACTGATAGTGGGTAATTTAGAGTAAAGACATAAAGACATGCATATTAATTTTCAAGGTAATAGCCACTGCTTATGAAACTAATGACAATTCACTGTTTAAAGTACCGTTGATAGGTGATAGTTTCATCCAGTTACTGCTCTGTTGTGAGGCAAAAACTCTTGACAGCTAATCATAAAAGGTGCCCATATTTCTTTGACCTGTTCTACTATAGTGGCTGGACTGCATAACCTTAGCTGTCACATAACATAACGCTGTAGGCCTACTTCTTTACCCTATGAATCAGAAGGTCAGGGCAGTAGTGCAGAGTGTTCAGTCTCCTCTGATCAGCAATCTGGCATCTCACTTAGGTAGAAAGAGATAGGCACAGAGAAACAGACTGAAAGAGAGAGATCTGCTATTTGTCCCAATCCGCTCACTGGTTAAACACAGATAAAGCAGAACCAGTAAAAAAAAAAAAAAAAACAATGGCACAGAATCCATAATTTTCTCTTTCAGTGGAATTGTTTACGGTTGCTTGCTCCACTCCCCCACAGGGTATTTTGGTGCTTCAGTGAAAGCTAAAGTGAAAATGATGAGTTGTTTCACTGGGGATTTTGGGTGGGGGAATTAATGCATTTCGAGTGTGTACAAAGCTTGGCTTGGCATGGGTATTTGTTGAAAGTGCATGGGTGGCTGCAGTGCAAATAATTTGTCATTAAACGGATGTCCATTTAAAAGGCAGCCTCTCAGGATATGGATTTAATGCCTGTTTAAACCATTTGTTGGCCATGACAGAAGTGGACCAGTCTGATGAAATTACAATGTGAGGGCATTCAATAAGATTTTTTTTGGTCCATTAGCGGGTAATATGAAATGTTGCTCCATCTCTTAGTTTAAATTGATTTATGGCAGCCAAATGTTACTAACAATATGATATTGTGTCTTAATTAATTTATTTAGACAGATGCATAATAATTCCTATATCTTGAAATATGTGACATAAGGAAAGGAAGAAACCACATATCAGATTTCTAATTGTTATGATAGCAACTGGACATCTTAGTTTAAACTGGTAACTGATGATAAGAAGGCCACATGGTGGTGCACTGACTAATGGTGCTGCATGACCCATTTTATCTATAGAATCAATTCACAGACAATTTCATGAGTCAATGTCAATTCCTGACATTTTCCTAAAGAATTCACTGGTATAATTTAGAATTAATTTGCCATCAATGACGGCAGGTGACACTATGACACTACCACCACCATGTTTCACAGCTTGGATTGCTGGATTTCTTATGCTGGAATGTAGTGTTTTGCTTTCTCCAAACATAATGTTCATTTAAACCAAAAAGTTCAGTTTGGTTTCATCTTGTCCACAAAACATTTTTCCATTAGCCTTCTGGCTTGTCCACATGATTGTTAGTAGACTGCAGAAAGGCAGCAATGTTCTTTTTTGGAGAACAGTGATTTTCTCCTTGCAACCCTGACATGCACACCATTGTTGTTCAGTGTTCTCTTGATAGTCGACTCATGAACATTAACATTAGCAACTGTGAGAGAAGCATTTAGTTTCTTAGACGTTACCATGGGTTCCTTTGTGACCTTGTGGACTATTACAAATCTTGCTCTTGGAGTGAGCTTTGTTGGTTGAACTAAAAAAAATTTTAGGTAATTAGTTTTCTCATTTTTTTGAGTTAAATGAACTTATCTGGTTTTACAAAACACTTGTTCAAAAATGTACATTTATTTATGCAAATTAGGCTTAGAGGTCTAGATAAATATGTGCAAATTTGCATGCATAATAAAACCAAAGGTCTAGTCTTTGGGTGATTGTTAAATTTTTAAAATATTTATTTCACTGTGAGGATGATCTAAAAAGAAAGTTTTTTTTTACAGAACTGGTTGTTGGAAAAATAAAAAAAAATCTTTATTTTAACCAAGAAAACATGGACTGTAATAAAAAATGCAAATATTCAGTATAAAATCTAATGTAAATATAACAAAACAACATCCCACATCACTCACTCACATTTTGGTAAAATTCCCCAGTGATATATTTCTAAATATGGTTATGAATCTTATGAATGCAGGCCATCTCAAAATGTAGATTTTTTGTGCTGAATAGAGGACTGATTTGGAGGAAAACAATTGTAAATAAATAAACAATGAAACCAATAAAATGACAATAAAGTTTTTCAAAAGTTTATGGTAACGGCACAAAACTGAAATTTTCTGTTGAGTTTTGAAAGTCTTAGAGAAGTTGTGTTATAGAAGCAATTTTGGTTGATGTGGTCCATCTATAGTGTCTTTTCCTTATTTTAATAATGAGTATTTAACAATAATCTGTCTTTAATTGGTACTTGTCAGTAAATTTAAACATTTACCATCTGGCAAATGTACTTGTTAATAATTGATATGAGGCAGATGAAAGCTGCTTACAGACAATTATATAAGCTCCTGTTACAATACACATGTCTTCAGGTGAAGACACCATTGGTGGTGTCCTATTCTGACATACTGTGTAGTGCAGAATGTTTATGGGGTTTTTTGGACAGAGGTGTAGGAAGTGGTATAAAGCCTGTGTACTCCATCTAAGTGTATGCAAAATTAGCTGTGAGTGTTGTTTGATTTATCCAGATGGATAGTGATACGGAACATTTTTTTAAATTTATCGACAGATGGAAAAGTGATAGAGGTTTATTGAAACTTAATGGGACTCGAAATTGGAGATTAACGAGACAGTTCTCACCAGACATAAGTGTGGTAAGTTTCTGACAGCCTGTCAAGTACAGTAGTTTCACAGCAGGCCTTTTTTGTTCTTAGGTTTATGAGAATTGTCATAAATCATTTGGCTTGTGATTAGGATAATCATGCTAACTAACAGTGTATTTTAAAATGTACATCTTGGGGTCAGTTGTCTGAAGGAATGGTTTTTATCCCTTGACAATGTGTTTGTGTTAATAAAAGGAAGTTCCAAATACAAAATTTGAAATTATTCATTTTTTAATTCCCTGAATGCTGAAAAATCCAAGTGTGTCTGAGCAGCTACCATCTGACCAATCACAGGCTGGGATGGTCGATTGTCTTCATCAGCCTTTAAATTAATTTTACAGTGTCCACATATGCTTGATCAATAAATGTATGAGTTTCTTTAATGGGTTAGCATAATGTCCAGGGTGTCCCCTGTCTTGTTGCCCAAGGTCTAGGCTCCAGGCTCCCCCACGACCCTGTGTAGGATAAGTGCTATAGAAAATGGATGGATAGATAGATAGAAGTTTGAGATTTTCTAATTGACTTACTGTTGTGCTTTTTTCATAAAATAGCTTGTATGTGATATAACGTTAATAGTATAAACTCAAAAGCTGTCTCATTTCTTTTTTGAACAGTTTTAGACGTATATTTGTTCACCAATATCTGATAGAACAGGTGTGTTCCCCATGCGCGAGACAAACACAGAAGTATAAATATCATTAACCAGGTTTGCCAGCCTTCGACAAAACTTCCAAATCCACATAAAATCCACATAAAGAAGGCCAAAAAAATTCAGCAGTGAAGAGAGACACATTTTTCATCTTTTTCATTTTTCATTTCTGATCTGAAGATGTTATCCACTACATAACCCCCTTTTTTCCCAATCATTACAATATACAGTGCTTATCAAAAAATAACAATCATCCAACATGGTACAGTGCCCTCCACTAATATTGGGACCCTTGGTATATATGAGCAAATAAGGCTGAGAAAAATTGTTTATTGTCTGTTGTTCAAAAATAAAAAAAAATAAAAATTAAATAACAAAAGTACTCTGCTTTCATGGATATCAAACAATTGCAAACACAACATGTTCGTGCAAAAAAACCTTGTTGAATATTGGTGTGCCACAATAATTGGCATCCCTATGAATGCATATGAGAAAAATATATTTGAGGTATATTCCCATTTATATTATATTTTTTTTAGTAGACTTGGGTGAGTAGAAACAGGAAATTGTTCAACAAAGACTTCCTGTTTCACAGGGGTATAAATATGAGGTAACACAGACCAAATCCCCTTAGTGATTCATAACAATGGGTAAGACCAATGAATATAGCTGTGATGTGCGGCAAAAGGTTGTTGAGCTTCAAATGGCAAGTGGCTATAAAAGATAGCACAAGCATTAAAAATACCCATTTCCACCATTAGGGCAATGATTAAGAAGTTCCAGTCAACTGAAAATATTATGAATCAATCTGGAGATTGGTGTGTGTCTATATTGTTTCAACACACTACGAAGAGGATGGTTCAAGTGGCCAAAATATCTCCAAGGATCACAGCCGTAGAATTTAAGAAGTTAATTGCGTCTTGGGGTCAGAAAGTCTCCAAAACTACAATCCGAAGTCACCTATATCACATCAGGCATTATAGGAGAAGTGTCAGGGCTGTATCTTGGCAAATGGAGGTCACACAAAGTATTGACTAAAAGGGTTCCAATATGTGTTGCACACCTATATATATATATATATATATATATATATATATATATATATATATATATATATATATATATATATATATATAT
>JAFFST010000519.1:35759-48956 GCA_022414735.1 Noturus placidus | reverse complement strand
TGTTTGTAATTGTTTGATATCCATGATAGCAGAACATTTTTGTGAATGTTTTGGACAAAAGATCAAAAAGTTCAACAATCAAGACAATTTTTCACAGCCTTCTTTGCTCATGTTTACCAAGGGTGCCAATATTAGTGGAGGGCACTGTACCACTATGGAGGGTTGTCATTGTTTGACAAGCTTTGCTTGTGTTTTTAGCATCTGGTAGCTGTTCAGACCCAGTTTTATTTTTTATCAGGACCACTGTCTTAGTTTAGTCCAGGGCCAAAACACTTTGAGCTACACCCTCAAAGAAAAAAATAGAAGAAAAAAGAAAGTAAAGTTGCTCATTAAAATGGTGAAAGATCTTGGCAGCATCTTGTGCCAGACTGGCAATATAAATTCTGTCTGTCATTGTTTTAGACTTTTTCAAAGTGAGACTGTCTGTGAGAGTGCCACCAGTTTGTTCCCACAGTAAACAGACCATATGCAGGCTGCCGTTTTCTGCAAATCAGCAACTCTCTTAAGAAAATAACAGCCAGTTGCAGGCTGACAGTGAAATGTCCTTGGTTTTGGTTTAAGATCTCCAGTTAGATGTAGTTGGTCATGGTGTATATTGATAGTATGGATGATGTAATGTTACTCTTTATATGATGCCTTGAGACACTAATATTGATGCTCCAACACCTTACAGGCAGAGAATAAAGAGTCCTGCTCACTCCTTCAAACAAATGCACTTACAACATACAACATTGAGAAGGTTAAGGAGCCAAAACAAGAAGAAAGAGCAAGACATCAAGCAGTGGAAGAGGATGGCAACCTCTCTCTCCAGTGCAACCATTGGCATCAGACCTCAGAAAACTGAAACCAAGCCTGTCTCAACTCCTGATGGTCCCTCCATGAGCTGGACTCTAATTGACCCACACTGTTGCAGCCCCTCATCTGGATTTATCACTATCACCATCTCAACTCGGAAAATACAAAGCCCCCTTAAAAAGTCAGGCCAGATCCCATCATCCTTTAGGGTTAGCTCAGCTGTGAAGAATGATAAAGCATGCAGTAATTCCCCAGTGAAATTCAGCTGCAGAGCAACCATGGTGGCTGAGTACAGAAAAAGATTTGAGCCAGAACAGAAAAATACTTCTTCGCTCTCAGTCTCAAAACAACCCACCTTTTCCTCTTCTGTCCAACTGGACGTTTTCTCATGCCAGTCCCCCAGTTCTACATTTTACCTGTACAAATTTCTCTCTATTCCACTCTGCAGTCCACAAGACAACAGGCCTTCTGTACACAGGTCAAATTTTTTTCTATCCATTAGAAAACTACATTTGTCCTCCAGCTTGGAAAGACCACAAGAAGCAACAAGACGCCTGCTCAAGCCCTGGGAACAAAATATTATAGACTATAATGGAACAGTAGAAAAGACCCATCACCTGGACATGGTCGTTGTCAAATCCAGGACTTCCAGGGGTGACACCTGCTCTGATTCAATGGTGGCCAATTTATCACCATTGCCATTCAAAGCAAGGTGCCACTCATCCTCAGAGACAATCAGATTTAATGAAAAGGCTAATGATGTCTCAGGGACTCCGTGGAGCATTCAAAGGGGGCACGTTGAAGGCCCAGGTAGGAATCTCCTCTACTTTTCTTGCAGCAGTCAATGCAAATGGGGTCAAGCAGAGCCTCTCTTCCTCACTCAGGCACTTCCTTTCCCTCAATTTCCTTACCAACAGTGATTATAATGAGGCATTGGTCAGTCCGAACACATCACATAATATCTTAGCCAGTGTAGTTCCACTTTAAACCCTGCCTGCCTGGTCACCTTGTGATTTGCGCCTCATGCATTTTTAATGGGATGGCCTGAGGAACCTAAGTACTCTCTTCAGTTAGCTGTATGTGTGTATGCGTGTGTGTATATAATGAAATGATTACCCAATATAATTGCCAGTATAGTCCTCAAGAGGAATACACTTTTTTCTTATTTATTTTCTTATTTCCCAGCTATCATTCTGTATTTGAAGAAGGGTTAGACTTTGTCTTGTGCTCTGATAGAGGAGTGGAATCAATCCAAGCAGCATTGCAGAGGAAGAGATGGTTATTCTGTATAAAGATAAAGATTTTATTGCTCTGGAACAGAGCATTAAAGGTAGATGAGAGTTAAGCTGGCTTTGATGGTTTGAAAGGTTTGTAAGGTTGGCTAGAGTGAGACTATACTGTACACAAGGGATGATCCTGATATGGATGAGAAAAGGATTATAGGTAATGAGATAATGGTTTAAGACTTTTAACATGTTTAATTAGTGCACATGTTAATTGAAATTTCTGGATTGTATTTTGTAGTAGAGGAGAACTAGTGCAATAATTTTTTTGCTTTGTGTTAAATCATCTATCAGTGATTTATTTTACCACGCTTTATAACATCATGCACATATTTGCGTTTTTGCTTATCAAGTGTAAGTTTACCCACAACATCAGAGAATACTGTACGTTTTCACTGAAATCAAAGTGAGCCCCGTGTTACAACTGTAATGGAAAAGTGGCACAATTATAACATCATGTGGGTCAGTTGTAACATAATTATATATGTTCATACATCTTTTTAGATATCTTGGAAAATAATAAGGAAGAAAAAGATCATTGGATGTCCATTACACACATGCAGAGAAGTGTATACAGAACAAGAACTCATTTAAAGACTTATTGTAACTGACAGGTCATGTAGAACTGAAAAAGACATTATAAATTTTTATTGGTTTTGTTCAGATTTTGCTTATTTATATAGCATAACCCTACTTGTATGATTTGATAATTTTATGGAAAAAAGGCTAAGAGCTACCAGTTTTTACATTGCCTGGCACAAATTGATTTTTTTTTTCCCACACAGATATCTCCAGCAAGCAAGACTGGATGATTTTTTTTTTTTTTTTTTTTTTGTTTTGTTTTGTTTTGTTTTCAAACAGACAAAGAGAAGTGATGTATCTGGCTGTAGTGAAGTCATAGTTGCATTTATGCATATAAAAGAAGTTGTGCAGGCTGTCACCTAAAATGAATGTAATCAGTTTTGCTTTTAAATGTGGAAATGGTCAATTAAGAGATGTACAGGTGTGTGTGTGTGTGTGTGTGTGTGTGAGTGAAAGAGAGAGAGAGAGAGAGAGAGAGAAGAAGAAATAGTAAGTGGGAGGGAAATAATAAAATATATGAGGGTCTATTGATGATATTCCTACATCAACCATAATGCATGATCCTCTCATTTTCTAACCCTTCAGCTTCTCCCAGCAGCAGGTTTTGGTCTCCTATTCTGGCTCCCATCCACATTATGTGGCCAAATAAATTCCCCCTTCTTGAGAGGAGAATAATTGGCCTCTCTGCAGTGCATTGATCTTTTGCATGCAGTCTACAGGGCATGTGACAATTTGAGTGTGTGACTGCGCTCTGGAGGGCAAACCCCCGCAATCACTGCAGGCAGGGCACAGAAAAGGACATGTCTCCACAAGTTCTCTTTTATCAATGTACTTTGAATGTATGTCCCTCTGTGTCTTATCCTCCTCTGTCTTTCCCTCTTGTCTTCCTCTGTCTCTGACATTGTCTGCTTCTTATAATGACTCATTCAGCAAAATATCTTAACCCTAACTTTATCAGCTTTGCTGTAAATAAAAGGCTAAGCAGTTATCAGAAATACCTTTGCTGTAGTCAGCATGAAACGCCTTAGCCGGGAGAAAAAGATGCAAAATGGCTCAGAAATCTGCTCTCCTTCCAGCTGCTCATTGTTACTTCTGCAAACATGATACAAATCAAAATAGCATCTGGAATATATATCTGGAAATAATTATCTGGAAAAGGTTTAATAGAAGGCTGCATTATTGTAACAATTGTAGAATCATAACATTGTGTGTGTGTGTGTGTGTGTGTGTGTGTGTGTGTGTGTGTGTGTGTGTGTGTGTGTGTGTGTGTGTGAAACTTAACTTGCTTCTCATTAGTGAAGTCTGGAGTGAGGGTGAGAACCTCTTCCCTGGGCAGAGTGCCATGTTCCAACACTGAAATGGTTCCTAGACCACAGGAATGTGTTGTCTCGTCCAACCTGCTTAACAACTGTACCTATGAATCCAAAATCACCGACCAGCTCCAGCTCTTGAGCCTTAAAGTATATTGTGGAGTGCAGTGTTATTTCTAAATTATTATCATTACTGTTGTGATATTGCTACTTCGATTGAAAATTAGGTGCATGATGCCAATGATATACAGTAAGCTGTCTAAGAAAAAGATGGTTATTTTTATTAATAAATATAATTCATTGTAATGAAATGTAATTACTCTAATTGTAAAATCATGATTACAGCACAATGGATTATATTACGCTATCTTGTGATATATTGTTATATTGTTGACACAAAATAAAAATTGTGCAGCTAACCACAGTTTACATAAGCATATAAAAATTCAATTTTAAATGCAGTGACACATGAACGTTTCTCTAGACTTTAGTATTATTCAAGAAATCCACACATATAAAGAAATCCAAACATTAAAGTCAATAAATGAAGTTATGTGAAATAAAGCAGAATGACACAGGAAAAAAAGTATTGAAGACGCTAACTGAAATTTATTTAATTATTAGTGGAGAAGCCTTTGATTGTAATGACAGCTTCAAGCCACTTCCTGTATGAAGAAAATAATCGGCCATAGTATTCACATGTGATTTTGGCCCATTCTTTTAAACATATTGTCTTTAAATTTGTTTGAGTCAGGTGATTGACTGGGCCATTCGAACACCTTGATTTTTTTTCTCTGAAACCACTTGAGAGTTTCCTTTGCTGTGTGCTTTGGATCGTTGTCCTGTTGGAAGGTCCACCCATGTCTCATCTTCATCATCCTGGTGGATAGCAGCAGATTCTTCTCTAGAATCTCCCGACAAAAGGCTTTAATAGTTTCTTCAATTATATGAAGTCTGCCAGTACCATGCGATGAAAAACAGCCCCACACCATGATGCCTTCACCTCCAAACTTCACTGTTGGTGTAGTGTTTTTAGGGTGATGTACAGTGCCATTTCTTCTCCAAACATGGTGTGTAGTAAGACAGCCAAAAAGTTCAATTTTGCTCTCGTCTGACCAGACTACACTCTCCCAAGATTTCAGAGGCTTGTCCAAATGAGCTGTAGCAAACTTTAAACAAGCTTCAACATGCCTTTTCTTTAGTAATGGAGTCTTGCGGGGTGAGCGGGAGCAGTGGAGTGCATTACCTATTGTTTTGTCTGTGACAACTTCACCTGCTGCCTCCAAGTGTTTCTGGTGCATGGCCGGTTGATGACTTAGTGATGTTGCTTCCACTTGTGGATAATGGCCCTAATGGTGTTTACTGAAGGATTCAGAAGTTCTGAAATATGTCTGTATCCGATTCCATCAATATGTTTTACAAAGTAAGGTTGCAAAGATTTTGGGAGAATTCTTGATTTTTTCCCATCATGAGATGATTCTTGTGTGACACCTTGGTAACGAAAAGACTTTTTATAAACTATCAATTTACTAACCCAGCTGATATTAATTTGCACAGATCAGAGGTATAATTATTTTCTAATTACTTACGGTTTTCAACTGCTTCCTTGCTGTCCCTTACCTTGGAGAACTGCATTTTCTTAATGTGTTCAATACTTTTTTCCTGTGTTATTCCAATTTATTACACATAACTTTATTTATGGACTTTAATATTATGATTTTTTTTTATATTTGTTAATGTTTTCAGTTAATACTGTTTTCTGATGAAAATCTGGTAATAGAGCACATAGAAACATACTAAATGTTTAAACTGAGTAAATGTTAAATTTTAAGAACAAAATTAAGGTCATTTTGAGTTTGATGACCACAACACATCTCAAAAAAGTTGGGACGGGGCAACAAAAGGCTGGAAATGTAAGTGTTAGTAAAGAGTAATAGCTTGAGGAACATTTTGCAACAAATTTGGTTAATTGGCAACAGGTCATTAACATGATTGGGTATAGAAAGAATATCTTACAGAGGCAGAGTCTCTCAGAAGTAAATATGGGATGGAATCTGGATGGAAGCATTTGTTGTTCTAAAAAAATTATATACCTTTCAGCATTGATGGTGCCTTACCAGATGTGCAAACTACACATTCCATATGTACTACAGGGGCAGTGATGGCTTGGCAGTTGAGGCTCTGGGTTACTGATCGGAAGGTTTCAGGGGTTCAAGTCCCAGTACTGCCAGTACTCTGCTCCAGGGGCGCTGTATCATGGCTGACCCTGACCTCCTAACATGCTGGGGTATGTGAAGAAAGGAATTTCACTCTGCTGTAATGTACAGTATTTCACAAAAGTGAGTACACCCCTCACATTTTTGTAAATATTTGATTATATATTTTAATGTGACAACACTGAAGAAATGACACTTTGCTACAATGAGTGTACAGCTTGTATAACAGTGTAAATTTGCTGTCTCTTCAAAATAACTCAACACACAACCATTAATGTCTAAACCACTGGCAACAAAAGTGAGTACACCCCTAAGAAAAAATGTCCAAATTGCGCCCAATTAGCCATTTTTCCTCCTCGATCTCATGAGACTTGTTAGTGTTACAAGGGCTCAGGTGTGAATGGGGAGCAGGTGTGTTAAATTTGGTGTCATCGCTCTCACACTCCCTCATACTGGTCACTGGAAGTTCAACATGGCACCTCATGGCAAAGAACTCTCTGAGGATCTGAAAAAAAGAATTGTTCCTCTGCATAAAGGTGGCCTAGGCTAGGCTAGCACGGTGGCCAAGACCATACAGTGGTTTAACAGTACAGGTTCCACTCAGAACAGGCCTCACCACGGTCAACCAACGAAGTTGAGTGCACGTGCTCAGCATCATATCCAGAGGTTGTCTTTGGGAAATAGACGTATGTGTGCTGCCAGCATTGCTGCAGAGGTTGAAGGGGTGGGGGGTCAGCCTGTCAGTGCTCAGACCATATGTGGAGCTGCATCAAATTGGTCTGCATGGCTGTGGTACCAGAAGGAAGCCTCTTCTAAAGATGATGCACAAAAAAGCCCCCAAACAGTTTTCTGAAGACAAGCGGACTAAGGACATGGATTACTGGAACCATGTCCTGTGGTCTGATGAGACCAAGATACATTTATTTGGTTCAGATGGTGTCAAGCATGTGTGGTGGCAACCAGGTGTGTCTTGCCTACAGTCAAGCATGGTGGTGGGTGTAGCATGTTCTGGGGCTGCATGAGTTCTGCTGGCACTGGGGCGCTACAGTTCATTGAGGGAACCATGAATGCCAACATGTACTGTGACATACTGAAGCAGAGCATGATCCCAGCATGTATTCCAGCAAGATAACAACCCCAAACACACATTCAAGACAACCTTTGCTAAAGAAAAGGTTTAAACCGTTGCTAAAGAAGCTGAGGGTGAAGGTGATGGACTAAACTCTACTGAGCATCTGTGGGGCATCCTAAAATGGAAGGTGGAGGAGCACAATGTCTCTAACATCCACCAGCTATGTGATGTCATCATGGACATGTGGAAGAGGACTACTGTAGCAACCTGTGAAGCGCTGGTAAACTCCATGCCCAAGAGGGTTCATGCAGTGCTGGAAAATAATGGTGGCCACACAATTTGGACATTGTCACTTAGGTGTGTACTCACTTTTGTTGGCAGCGGTTTGACATTAATGTTTGTGTGTTGAGTTATTTTGAGGGGACAGCAAATTTACACTGTTACACAAGTTGTACATACACTACTTTATATTGTAGCAAAGTGTCATTTCTTCAGTGTTGTCACATGAAAATTTATAATCAAATATTTACAAAAATGTGAGGGGTGTACTCACTTTTGTGAGAAACTGTATATGTGACAAATAAAGACTCATTATCATTATGTACTAATGCACACCCATACTATCAAAGATGCTGGCTTTTGAACCGAGTGCTGATTAAAAGCCGGACGATCCCTCTCCTCTTTATTCCTCTTTTGTTTAGAGGATGCAGCATCCATGGATTCCAAAAATAATTTAAAATTTCGATTCATCTGACCATAGAACAATTTGCCTCAGTCCATTTTAAATGAGCTTTGGCCCAGAGAAGATTGAAGTATTTCTGGATCATGGTCACATATGGCTTCTTCTTTGCATGTTAGAGTTTTAACCAGCATTTGTGGATGGCACTACAAACTGTGTTCACAAACAGTGAGTTCTGCTCGTGTTTCTGAGCCCATGCAGTGATTTCCATTACAGAATCATGCCTGTTTTTAATGCAGTTCCACCTGAGGGCCTGAAGATCGCAGGCATGAAATATTGATTTTCACCTTTGTCTCTTGCACGCAGAGATTTCTCCAGATTCTCTGAAACTTTTGATGATATCATGTACAGAAGATGATGAGATATTCATAGTCTTCGCAATTTTACTTTGAGGAACATTATTCTGAATTTGTTCCAGAAATTGTAGACAGAGTTTTTTCACAGATTGTTGAACCTCTGCCCATCTTTACTTCTGAAAGACCAAATTTTTTTAATACCAAATGATAAAAAATCATGTTATTGACCTGTTGCCAATTAACCTCCAACTGTTTCTTTTTAGTAACACTTACTTTTCCAGTCTTTTGTTGCCCCTGTTCCAACTTTTTGAGACGTTGCGGCCATCGAATTCAAAATCACCTTATTTTTTGCACCTATTATGTTTTTTGAATATTACCTTTCATGTGTTATGTAGCTGTTTGTGAATGTAAAAAGTCTGTAAAGTTTCAAAAATCAAAGTGCACGACAAACGGAGTTATTGACTCCCATAAGAAGGAACTGATTCTGAACAGCTGAAACAGGTTGTAAAAAAACCCCGCCTATATTCTTCATCAGCTGCTCATGAAGAGACGGAGCTGAAACTCATTATGGTCGTTGGTGTTCCCTTTCAAAGGGAACTTTGACGTTGCATTTAGCATAACAGTATGGGAACGCCTCGCGCGTGACCGGTATCTGAAGCCTGTGTAAAATCATGCCTCTACTTATAGGCCTGCCATAATCAGGTAACATGGCAATTAAGTGCGTGGCATGATATATATATATATATATATATATATATATATATATATATATATATATATATATATATGGCACCTGTGAACCACACCGACAGCCTTATTATCTTCAGCGAGACTGCATGTCTGTTGAAAAAGGCTTCATTTCTACTCGATATTTTCTCAAAACTTTTCTATCCTTTTTTAGAGGAAAAGAGAGGAAAGTAATGAGTGAGAAAGAGTCCAAGAAGTGTGTTACGGCTTGCTCCCGTTTCATCACGGGGAGGAGTGCACACTTTCTGGGTGAAATGGCAGCTAACCGTCTCAGATTCGGGGGATCTCTTATGGATCCAGAAGAGGAGCCAGAGACGAGCACTGCTCCATCTGTTGCTCTGTTTTCCGGGTCCGGCTCTCTGCTGGATTTTGGAGCTTGCGTCGCGACTCCTCCTTCTGCTATGAAAAGCCAAAAGGGTAATAATTTCTCTTTGACGCTGTGGAGTTATAAGGATGTGTTAAAAACTGAGAGCAGCCTACAAAGAGCTGCTTGAAGTGATTACCCAGTGAAAGTAAATCCCTCACACTGCAGAAACTCCCCTGGCTTCAAGAAGTGATAAAATCTCAAGCTTCTCGGGGGTAAACCACACATAAGCCATATTCATAACCCCACGATGTTGGATTATTCGGCCATTGTGGGGACGAATGGCAAGGCTATTTAGCTATGGTCAAGGGGGAGGAGGCACTGCGAGCTACTTCTTTCCACCGACGGCAGGTAATTACAGGGGCCGGCTTGCATCCAAGCCACATAAGGCCACCGTGGCATTGGTGGGCAAGGCCTATGCAGTAGTTGTCTTGCTTGTGGGTCACTGCAGACAATGACAGAGTTGCAGGCCTACCAGACCTGCTGAGTGAGCTCGATATATGGCGGCATTCAAAGAAAGCCAGTTCCTTCCCTGTCGTCTCGAGCTCACCCGGGCATCTACAAGTGGAGCCTGGGCCAGCACTAGTGTGACGGAGACCCAGAAGGCGATTATGGCAGCCCGCCAACCCCGCAGACATCCAGGGGAACTGGTCGACCACAGTCGCAGTCTGCTACTAGGCCTGATCTGAGAATGATCATAAAGGCCATGCAGGCAAAAAAGAGAGGACCTGAGGGGCCATGGAGGGATGTATCTGAGGACATGAGGCTGTTAGCGCAGGTAGCCCCCATTGCTACTGTAGGGCCTACGCTAGCCAAGGCATCCCCAAGTTTTCAGTGTTCTCTGGTCAGCGAGCTATCAAAGGGCAACGAAAACCTGAGGCTTTCCCTCCAATAGAATGTGGAATAGTTAACGTCACTAAAAGACCATCTGGCAGAGTGGAAACTGCTGGCAAATGTGTCTCCATGGCTTCTGTCTACCGTAGAAAAGAGTTACCAGGTCCAGTTTATAGCTTGACCCCCCTGTTCACAGGTGTGCTCACCACAGCAGTCAGCACAGACCAGAGCCCAACATTAGTGCAGGAAGTAAGTTCCCTTTTGTACAATGGCGCCATAGAACACGTACCCCGTTTCTGAAGGGAGGGAAGTTTACAGCCCTATTCCCTGTTCCACAAAAAAGTGGGAATATGCGGCCAATTTTAGATCTGTGTCATCTGAACCATACTCTTCGGACATACATGTTCAGAGGCTGCCGCTAAAACTCATCGTGCCACAGATTCAGTCCGAGAACTGGTTTGTGGCGATAGATCTGAAAGGTGTATATTTACACATAGGAATATTGCTAGCTTTATCCCCTCGGTCCTTCACAAAGTGCATGGATGTCACTCTGGCTCCATTTGGACCCCAGGGCATCTGTGTACCAAACTACCTGGACGACTGGTTAATTCTAGAAAGACCCAGAGAACTGGCAGTTCAACATCAAGATGTTGTTCTCGCCCACATGAAGAGCTTGGGGCTCTGGTTGAATCTCAGAAAAGTATGCTTCCCTGGTGCAGTGGACAACTTTTCTAGGGGTTACAGGATTCTACCATGATGAGGGCATTTTTCTTTCCCCAACATGCGTAGTGTCAATACTATAAACACTGAGCAAATAATGCTGGACCTTGGGAGACTTTGGAGTGGAGTCCACACATGTAGCCAAGGTCACATCTGTATGCTGCTCCCCCATCTCTCTGCTCCCACAATTTCTAGTGAGAGTTTGCCAAGGCAGTCTGCTAGTAGCACCTTTTTGGCCAGCTCAAACATGATTCTGAGAAATAATATCTCTGCGAGATGGCACTCCTTGGGAGATTCCCGTCTGCAGGGACCCATTGTAGACCCAGTAAACTGTGCAATAGCTACAGTCTTGGAGCTCCTACAAGAACATTTCTTAGCGGGGTGGGCTCCTTCTACAATCAGGGTTATGTGGCCACCATTTCGGCCAGCCATGCCCCTGTTGAGGGAGCCTCTGTGGGGCAAAATCTCCTCTAACTTCAAGGTTCATGCATAGTGTAAGATGGCTGAGGCCCATCTGCAGGCTGTGCATGTCTTCCTGGGACCTTCTGTGGTCCTGGAAGATCTGTCAGGTGCCCCATTTGAGCTCTTAAGGACTATAGAAACTGTGGGTCTGGCACCTGCGGGGCACCAGCTCATAGATTCTGGTCACACAACTGTGGTTGTAGAGACCATGTTAAATGGTAGAGTCCCTGTTCCACATAAAAATGGGAGTATGCGGCCAATTTTAGATCTGCATCATCTGAACCGTACTCTTCAGACATAAAGGTTTAGAGGCTGACGCTCAAACATATCATAGGAATATTGCTAGCTTTATCCTCTCGCTCCTTCACAAAGTGCATGGATGTCACTTCCATGGCTATGCATACCTTCCTTTAACCCTGCCAAAAAGAAAAAGAAAAAAAAGTTTCTCAGCAGGGTTGGCTGCTTCTACAATCAGGGTTACGTGGCCACCATTTTGGCCAGCCACACGCCTGTTGATGGAGCCTCTGAGGGGCAACATCTTCTAACTTTGAGGGTCAGAAGGCTGAGGCCCATCTGCAAGCCGCGAATACCTTCCTGAGACCTTTATGTGGTCTTGGAAGGACTTTCAGGGGCCCTGTTTGAGCCCTTAGAGTCAGCTTCTAAGTAGCTTCTGACTCTGAAGGTAGCTCTTCAACTGGCCCTGACATCTCTCAAGTGAGTTGGAGATCTACAAGCTCTCTCTGTTGCCCACTCCTGCCTTGACTTTGCCCCGGACTAGCCAAGGCCTAGCCTAGACCGGATTATATTCCTAAAGTTCCTACATCAACTGCCCACCCTGTGGTGTTGCGGGCCTTCTGCCCTCCTCCGTTCCTCACATCTGAACAAGAGAGGATGAACCTGCTGTGTCCGGTAAGGGCTCTCTGTACTTTCGTCCACCACTTCAGCCAGTGGCGTAAGTCGGAGCAGCTGCTGGTCTGCTTTGGTGGTGACAGTAAAAGTGATGCAGTGTCAAAGCAGCGCATCTCTAACTGGATAGTGGAAGCAATCTCTATGGCTTACGTGGCACGCGGTCTCGCCACGCCTTTTGCCATCAGAGCCCATTCCACTAGGGCGGTCGCCTCCTCGAAGGCTTTGTCCAAAGGGTGTCCTTGCAGGATGTGTGTGCAGCTGCAGGGTGGTCTACGCCACACACATTCATCCGTTATTACTGCCTGGATATTCATTCCACCCCGGGCTCGAGTGTCTTGCAGTTTTTGAACAGGCCGTACCCTCGGTATGACGGAATGGGTATTCTCGTTCCCATATTGTTATGCTAAATGCAACGTCGAAGTTCCCTTTGAAAGGTAACGTTGGGGTTACGTATGTAACCCTGTTCCCTAAAAAGGGAACGAGACATTGCATAGCATTGTCATACCAGGGCAGGCCTGTGAATTGTGTCTTTGCCTCAGATAATAGAGGCTGTTAACAAATCCGTTAGAATGGATTATTTCACTAGTTGTTTTTGTCACTGGGGAAAAAAAGTTAATGCTGGAGTTTAAATGATGAGCACATTAAAGTGTTTTGTGACCTTAGATGCATGTAAATCTACTGTATGAGATGTTTAAAACCATAATAGGTGCGCTTTAAAATAGTACATTTACTCAGTTTAAACATTTATTATGTTTTCTATGTTCTATTGTGAATAACGTTGAGATTTGTAAATCATTGCATTCTGTTTTTAATTACATGACAGTAACAATATATATATATATATATATATATATATATATATATATAT
>JAFFST010000514.1:5061-24254 GCA_022414735.1 Noturus placidus | reverse complement strand
AAATTTCGTTCCACTTCATGATTGTGTCCCACCTGTTGTTGATTCTTCACAAAAAATTACAGTTTTATATCTTTATGTTTGAAACCTGAAATGTGGCAAAAGGTCAAACAGTTCAAGGGGGCCGAATACTTTCGCAAAGCACTGTAACATGTGATTGTATAAGCACTGTATATATACGTCTGCCATGGTCAGTTGACGTGGCATTTCACAAGTTGCGTGACAATAAAACAGTAAACCTCGTCATAAGCTTCTCGCTGTCTGAAGTGCAGACACAATTTACAGGCATAACCCAGTATGACAAAGCTATGCTATGTCTCGTTCCCTTCTCAGGGAACAGGGGTACATGTGTAACCCAACCGTTCGTTTTCAAAGGGAACTCAACATTGCGTGATTTTCATGCTGAGAGAATAGGTATACCCACACCTTCATACTGAGGGTATAGCCTGTCACATGGCTTTATCAATAGGGGTGTAGATAGCTGAAATGTTGGTCACACAGACCCTAATTGTAGGAGTTAATCTTAATGAGAAACATTACTGTAGAGAGACCGGAAACTATTAGCTGGTGCCCCTCAGGGGCCAGACTCACAGTTTCCATAGTTCTGGCCGAGGGTAAACCATCTGGCTTGAGTCAATAGATCCTGTAATGGTGCTCCTTAGATAAAGCCTTTGAGGAAGCGACCCCCCTAGTCGAATTACTCTATGCCTAGAGGCATAGTGAGACTGTGCACCTCATAAACAATAGAGATTGCTTCCACTATCCAAGTAGAGATGCATTGCTTTGATGCAGCATCACATCTACGGTCACTGCTAAGCAGACCAGGAAATGCTCAGACTTATGCCACAGGCCAGAGCGGTGGACATAAGTACAAAGAGTCCTCACTGGACATAGTAGGTGCAATCTTCTTCATTCCGGTTTAAGAAATGGAGGAGGGGAGAAAGCTTACAACACTATCGGCTGGGCAGCAGACATAGGCACTTGTGAAAAATCCTGCCTAGGATATAGGGAGGCCTTGGCTAACTACGGGCAAAGTCAAGGTGAGAAGTGGCAACAGAGATGTCAGGGTAAGCCAAAATAGCTACCTTTAGGGTCAGAAGCTTCTCTGAAGCTGACTCTAAGGGCTTAAATGGGATTCCTGACAGACCTTCCTGGACCACAGAAGATCCCAGGAAGGCATGCGTGGTCTACAGATGGGCCTCAGCCATCTGACACCATGCATAAACCTCAATGTTAGAGGATGGTTCCCCATAGAGGCTCCATCCTTAAGGGTGTGGCTGGCTGAAATTGTGGCCACATAGACCCTAATTGTAGGAAGATCTTACCTTGCTAAGAAATGTTCCTGTAAGAACTCCAGAACTGTAGCTATTGCACAGTTTACTGGGTCTCACTGGTGTTCCTCACACCATGATAAAAAAAGTTGTCACTTCATGGTGCACTTCTGGGAAATTGGGGAGTATTCTGCGATGTGAGGGAGTGCTCTACTTCTCACTGGCTCCCCCCTCTGGCTCCTCAAAGTCAAAGAGGGTTGGTTCACTCTCCATACCTGAGGGAGAAGTTAACTTGCAAGCTCTCGAACCCAGTACCAGAGAATCGGATCTGGAGGAAAGAGTGAGAGATTCTCCGATTCCCCCTTGAGATCCATACAGCACCCCCAGGGTCTGAACCAACTGGCCGCCTCGACAGTGGCCGGTCCAGAGTCCTGAGGTTCAGAAACCTATCTCACTTTGGCTGAGAAGCAAGAGAGCTGGGAACGGAGCCGCGCCGTAGCAGGCTCATCTCCCTACACAAAAAATGTGTCCATCTTCCTCTTTAATAACACAAGAGCAGTGTGAAACATACTTTCTAAACTCTAAAGCTCATTCTGTTTGCACAGGATAGTGACAGAAGAGAGAAAACAAAATTCTTTTGAAAATAGAGACAAGTGAAGAGTTTTTACGAATGTTCACACAGACAACCAACATGCAGCTTGCATTGAAGACAAAGAAAGCTGATGAAGTGGTTTACCATCATCTGATATAGGCCTGCATGTCTGACCATGACAGGCCTATAAATAGGCGTGATTTTACAGACTTCAGATACCAGTTGCGTGCGAGGGCACTTCCAACAGCATGCAGCTCGTTGAGTTCCCTTTGAATGGGAACACAAGGAATAAAAGAATAGAAAAAAAATAGATTAAATCATTAAAGAGTACTGGTTGCTTTGATTGGACTACAACCCTCAAATGTAGTTTCTCACCATTTGTCTTCCATCATATCTGAGTACAGTTCTGTAGAATTTCTCCCATCTCACTATCATCTATGTAATGAAAATCAAAGAGTGGGGATTTACTCTGAAAGAGCGAAAGTCTGAATATAGAGGTCAAAATGGAGAAAACAACTACCTTAAATTGCAATCCACTTAGCTGTGTGTCCTTAAATGAGTCAAAACGAAATATAATATACCTTACTGATTGCTACAAATGTTTTTCTCTTTTCTCCTAACTGCACCTCAATCTATTATAATCAATGTAGCACTATAAAGAAATGTAGACTTTTCACTATCCAATCACAGCCCTCTATTGAAATGCAGGTGTGGAAAAGCTTACAGACTGTAGCTTCAGAGAAAGGTAGCCCAGACTGAAGGAAATTATTCCTTTTTGTTAATTATTAATCCATTATTGTTTCAAGTGAACCAAAACACTGCAGATTTATTGCAAGAACTAAATTATTGTCCTTAATAGGCATTATGATTCATTACTATTCTCCCTCATCATTCTGTGATGTTAATGTTAATGTTAGAAGTAAGAAGCTGTTGTTTTTATAAAGACAATGATCGTAGTATGTGTTAACACAATTCCTACAGTGTTAGTAAGTTCTTGACTGTTATAATGGTATTATGGATTTCTCTGCACAGAATGGTGGAAAAATAATTTGTAAGTAACTTAAATTAATTTAAGCATGTGATGATCTCTAAATATCTTTGAAAAGACTGTCTGCCTACCTAAGAGTAACATCCAGGTCAGCTTTTTTGGGTGCATCTTGTTAATAGTTGTAATTGTAAGTGTTGTAGCTAATAAAAATTTATATTTGCATATTCTAATTCATGTTGACGCTAAATCCCATTTCCTAATTTTAGATGCTACTACATAGAGTGCCTGCCATTTATATTGGCACCCTTGGTAAATATTAGCAAAGAAGGCTGTGGAAAATTGTCTTTATTGTTTAACCTTTTGATCTTTTGTTTAAAAAAAAAATCACAAAAATACTCTGCTCTCATGGATATCAAACAGAGATATTTTTTGATAAACCTGTGTTTTGTTTGCAAATGTTTGATATCCAGCTGGGCCTGTGTCAAAATGTATTTGCCGCGGTAGTTACTAATTCCCCAAATCTATTAAACTACATTCATAATGGAATTCAGCCCGACTAGACATAGGCCCGATTACTGCAAACCCTATCTAATCAATAGAACTTTTTCCACAGCATGAAGTTGGTTAAAAGGTTATACCTAGTGTCACGCCTCGGCCAGCAGAGGGCGCCACGATATAGACTTTGCCCAGTCATGTGACCCTCTTACGTGGTTACATGCCGGAAGTAGGGAAGAGTCTCGTCAGGTGTGCCGCGTTTAGCCTTGTTAAGAGCTCTATTTAAGTTCCTGGTTTCCGGCACTAAGGTGCGCGTTATTGTTTGGAAATATTTTGGAAATGTTTTGATGTTTTGGATGTGCTCTAGAAAGGTTTGGATTATTTTGGAAACGTTTTGGAAATCCTTGAACTGTTTTGGAAATGTACTGGAATGTTCTGCATGGCCTGAATGTTTAGAAGATCGGATTGTTTTTAGAAGGATTTGGTTTATGTTTGTTTATTTGTTAATAAAGTAACCTTCTCTCGCGATTACTTCCTGCCTCCCGTCTCCGCTCCGTGACAGAATAACAGAGGAGCCGCCTCAAATCGGTGTTAGACCGGCTACAGCGGCAAGAGGAGCAACGGGTGGAGTTGTGGCAGCTAGGGCTAGAAGCCACGCCGATGTATGAGTCGCTTCAGGAGCGCATCACCCAGGTACTGGAAGAGCTCAGGGGTAGGCTAGCACAATACAAACAGCACCATCTGAGTGTGTCCGACCCAGAGAGCCCAGTCGCGTCCCTGTCCGACCCAGAGAGCCCAGTCACGTCCCTGTCCGACCCAGAGAGCCCAGTCGCGTCCCTGTCCGACCCAGAGAGCCCAGTCGCGTCCCTGTCTGACCCAGAGAGCCCAGTTTCCCACGTGCCCACGTCTGAGTGCCTAGGCAGGCGGCGTCCTGCGTCCCTGAGCCACGGCAGGCGGCGTCCTGCGTCCCCGAGCCTTTGAGGGAGGTAAGCCCAGTGACCTCCGCTCTTTTGTGTCCAGGTCTGGCGACGATCCAACCTGGAGCTGACCAAGCCACCTCCAGTGCTACAGAGACCAGGGGTGGGGCGTCCGGTGTTCCTGAGCCTCTGTGGGAGGCGTCCTGCGCTCCCGAGCCTCTGTGGGAGGCGTCCTGCGCTCCCGAGCCTCTGTCTGAGGCGTCCCGTGCTCCCGAGCCTCTGTGGGAGGTGTCCTGCGCTCCCAAGCCTCTGGGGAGGCGTCCTGCGTTATTGAGCCGCCGGCCGCCCAGCAAGAACTGCCTCGGTTCCCGTGGAAGCAAGGGGACATTATGCCCAGGGGTCCGGGACCCCCGTTGGAGGGGGGTTGAGTGGTGGTGCTCGGGGACCAAGCAACTTTGGCGGGGGGTTCTGTCATGCCTCGACCAGCAGAGGGCGCCACGATATAGACTTTGCCCGGTCATGTGACCCTCTTACGTGGTTACATGCCGGAAGTAGGGAAGAGTCTCGTCAGGTGTGCCGCGTTTAGCCTTCTTAAGAGCTCTATTTAAGTTCCTGGTTTCCGGCACTAAGGTACGCGTTATTGTTTGGAGAAATTTTGGAAATGTTTTGATGTTTTGGATGTACTCTAGAAAGGTTTGGACTATTTTGGAAACGTTTTGGAAATCCTTGAACTGTTTTGGAAATGTATTGGAATGTTCTGCATGGCCTGAATGTTTAGAAGATCGGATTGTTTTTAGAAGGATTTGGTTTGTTTGTTTATTTGTTAATAAAGTAACCTTCTCTCGCGATTACTTCCTGCCTCCCATCTCCGCTCCGTGACACCTAGTAACACATTATTCCAAAGTTAAAAGAAATTCCAGAAATGATGAGGAAAAGGGTGATTGAAATACATCAGTGTGGGAAGAGTTAAAAAGCTATTTCAAAGGTTTCAAAGGACCACAGTGAGAGCCATTATCTCCAAACGGAAAAACTCAGCACAGTATTGAACCTTCCCAAAAGTGGCTGACCTTCCAAAATTCCTCAAAGAACACAGCAACTACACATTCACCAAGTCATAAAAGGAACATCAAAGGATTTACAGGCCTCTCTTACATCAATAAAGGTCACTGTTCATGACTCTACTATCAGAAACACTGGGCAAAACCAAGGAAGACAATTATCCAGAAGAACATTAGGCTCGTATGAATTTTGTTAAAACACATATTTATGTTCTTCAAACATTTTGGGACAATGTTCTGTGAACTGACAAGTCGAAAGTGGAACTGTTTGGAAGACAGGGGTCCCATTACATCTGGTGTAAACCAAACACAGAATTCCACAAAAAGAACATCATACCTATGGTCAAGCATGGTGGTGGCTATGTGATGGTGTGGGGTTACTTTGCTGCTTCACGGCCTGGGAAACTTGCACTAATTGAGGGAAACATGAGTTCTGCTCTCTACCAGAAAATCCCAAAGGAGATTGTCCGGTCTTCGGTCCATAAGTTTAAACTCAAGCGCAACTGGATTTTTCAGCAAGACAATGATCCAAAGCATAGAAGTAAGTCCACCTGTGAATGACTCAAAAAAAGCTAAATTAAAGTTTTGGGGTGGCAGGACCTTAAACGGGCATTACATGCTCAAAAACCCTCCAATGTGGCTGATCTAAAGCAGTTCTACAAAGAAGAGTGGGCCAATATTCCACCACAGTGCTGTGAAAGACAGATCTACAGTTATTGGAAGTGTTTGGTTGCGATTATTGCTGCTAAAGGTGAAACAACCTGATTTTAAATTTACGGAGGCAATTAGTTTTTCACAGTGGCTATAGGTGTTGATAACTTTTTTTGCTTCAAAAATAAAAAAAAAAACAATAATAAGAACTCTATTTTGTGTTTACTTAGGTTGCTTTTGTTTATGTTGTAATTCATTTGAAGATCTAAAACAATTTAGTACGAGACGCACAAAACAGAAGAGATCAGGATGGGGCAAATACTTTTTCAAAGCACTTTATTTCACATAACAGATGTTCAAATATAAACCACAAAACACAATAACCAAATTTACTCAAATTAACCAGTTAAAAAATTTACATACTGTATGCATGATTCTTAATACTTTGTGTTGTTACCTGGATGATCATCAACTGTATTTATGATCTGTCTTCTTTTTTCGTGTCGAGGTTCCACTTCATATTAGTTTTGCCCAGTAGGCAGCGGTCTCTATAGTCCTGTCCGTCACTGTGCAGGAATGTGGACACGCGGGCCACCCTAGTAGGTGCGCCATGGTTTGTGGCGCTGATCCGCAGGTGGCGCGATGAGTCGATTGGTCAGGAAGCAGTCCCCATCTGGCAATATTCTCCCTGCAGCGAACGACTTGTGTTCTTAATTTGCTTAGCACCCTCCACATTGGCCACGGTTGTTTGTGCCCAGGTGGCAGGTTTCGGTGGGTTGCACATAGGGTTTGGTCCGGAGGGCACTTGTCCCGCCAGAACAAGCAGTGTGCCTTGGACGAGTCACCTGACAGAAGGCTTGTACACCTCATGAAGCTCTTGTGACTCCTTAGGCAGGCAGGTGGTGTTCGTGCAGTGGGTGTCATTCAGCGTGGCGGTCACCTGCACGGCGTGTGCGCTGCGGTGCCAGACTTGGCAGGCAAACTCGCCAGAGGAGAAGCACAGCGCCAGGCCAGTGCTACACACAGTGTGAGCTGTTGCACCCCAGCTGGTTGACGTCTGCCTTCGCAAAAGGTTGTTGTGCGAGTTAACCTTTTGTCGGTGTTAAAGCAATGAGCTACGTACGTAAGCGCCCTGTCCAGTGTGATCCCAGATATCTTGGGTGAGGGAGGTGCTCGATCGCTACCCCATTCCAGGTGACACTCAGGGCTCTACTTGCTTGGTGGTTGCACAGGTGAAACATGCAAGTCTGCATCTTTGAGGGGTTAGGCCTGAGGCAGCCGGCCTCATAGTACTGTCCTAGATGTTTCAAGGCATCAGACAAGGTCGACTCTACCTCTTTGAAAGAACTGCTATGTGCTGCTAAGGCCAAGTCGCCTGTAGAAAAGAACCATTGGGTCTGGGGCAGGCTGGGTTGGTCATTTGTGTAGATATTGAATAGGGCCAGGATGCTACCTTGTGGAAGACCATTTTTCTGACATCGCCAGTGACTCTTTCCTATGTGGAGATGGTCTTGGAATCCGCGTTTGTGGAGTGGCTCTTTGAGAATTTTCATGAAGCCTCTGTCCTTGGTAATATTTGCGACTTTCGTAAGCAGTCCCTTGTTGTTGATAGTGTCGTAGGCAGCAGATAGGTCGACAAGTGCCACGCCCATAATCATACCGAGTTCAAAGCCATCCTCAATAAACTGCGTCAGCTTCAGTGTCTGCCTCGTGCAGGACTTCCCAGGTCGGAACCCAGCCTGTTCAGGTTTGAGTTGGGGCTCAACTACGGGTGCCAGCCGGTTGAGCAAGAGGTGCTCAAACAGCTTATAGGTGTGGCAGGGAAGAGATATTGGTCGGTAACTTTTGGCATCAGCGGGGCATTTCCCTGGCTTCAGCAATGCAACGACCTTTGATTTTCTCCATTCTGTTGGTATTCTAAGCGTTGTTAGGCAGTCGTTGTAAAGTGCCAATAGCCACAATGTTTCCACTGGACCAAGGTTCTTGATCTGCTCTACAGTAAGATCATCAACACTGGCTGCCTTTCCATTTTTCAGAAGTTTCACTGCAGTGACAATATCAAACAGTGTGAATAGTTTACTAATTTCGCTGCTGTCTTCCTGTGCTTCCGCTACTAGCACAGCTCTATGAAAAAAATAAAATCTAAATGAAAAAAATAAGATCTTTAAACAAAATAATAACAGTTTACACTGATCAACCTGTTCAAAAGTTTACATCCCCCTGACTCTTAATGCAGTCAAAGTTAGTGTAAAATATAATTACAGCAGGGGTCAGGGCTTTTATCCCTATGATAAAATAACCTTACGATTAGTGGTCAGTACTCAGACATAGCCTCAGTCTACCATGAAAATATGTTGGCTTAGTAAGGCAAAATAGCTTTTTGCTTAGGTAAAGTCACACATCTGGGGAGTTTATGGGTGTTGATTGTTTTGGTAAACTGGGAATTTTGATGCTGTTGCACACTCTAGTCTTACATATTCACTCATGCTTGTTGATGGTGGAGCAGCGAGGTGTTTTTGTCCAGCAGTGCCCACATGCCTGTGTTAACTTCTGGCTCTCACTTTTTATTATGCTGTCATAACTAAACTTGTTGTAGTCTCCACTTGCACTCCTACTACAATATACATCCTGTTAAGTCACTGTATGATCATATCATACCTAATAATCTGTTCTCTTTGTCCACCAAATAGTATATGTACTCCTGCTGCCCAGTGTGATGCCAGTGCCAGAACCTGACATGTTTTTCCTGCTGTAGCGCTCCTCAACATGTGGACCTGTCTGCTTCATCCTGATGTTCTATTTATGGTCTATTCCTTCTGCTTATTCAGCTCCAAGCTATCTTATGATGAACCTCCAAAAAAATTTATGCTTAAGATTTAACTTATTGCTGCAGTGAATAATATCACGTGGATACCATAGCTTAAAAATGTTAAGCTCATCCCAGAACTCCTCTCCATAAGAGGATCAGGCCAAATATTTCACATCCCTTCAACACATTTTGTACTGTTTGTCTTTTCTGAATATGCCAGTCTGCTGAAATGATCACAATTACACTATCTGGTGTCACCCATAATAAGTTCCATTTTACTCTCAAGGTTTCTATGATATGTTGTCTAAGCATGGGCGTAACCACGCACTCTTTGGGGGGGGTGTGACCCCCCCCCAATGTTGAGGAAATACCAATCTGTCCCCCCCAATATACAGGAGAAAATATTCTCTATATGTTCCGCATTAAATTTCCCTGCAAACGGATCTGTCTTTTCTTCATCTATTCTATTTATTTTATTTATCTATTTATTTATTTATATTCTTTTTTAATATATTCACATTTGTTACGGAAAATATGCCCCCCCCCCAATTGTACACGTGGTTTCGCCCAGACTCAACGCAAGTTCAGTGATGTATTTTAGCAGTTTCCCCATGCTGTGGGAGCTTCTATCACTCAGAAACCACGTGAATTAAAACAGTAACTGTAATCCTAAACCTGCTTTCTAAATATACAAAAGTTCAGTATAAAATTGCGGAAGTTTGGCTGCGCGCGGGGGGTGGGGGGACGGGTGTTGTGTTAGCGCTTGGACCCCCCCAATGTCCATGACATGGTTACGCCCTTGTGTCTAAGGGAGTATTTTTCTTTCCTACATCTACATCCAGATTTCTGAAAACTTGTTTTGTGACAAGGTCTGTTGTTAACATAAAATTTAATTAAATACATAGTGTGAAAGCTTTCAGGCTAGATCTCACACTATATTGTTACTTATCCATATCTGCTAATGTCACAATGCTAATCTGCTAACTGTCACTCAATTTCATGATCAAGAAACAAAAGAATTATCTTTTAGGCTTGGCAGAATGAATCTCAAAAGGCCTATGCAACAGAAATGCGGACTTGAGTTAGAGATGCACTTGAATCTTGTGTTGATGGACTTGTGCTTGCTCGAGACGAAAGTCTCCTGAAACATCCGGAATAAAACATGAACCAAAAACATCTAAATGAATTAGGACCACAAAAAAAAAAAAAAAAAACCTATGACTGCTATGCACAGTAATGTATTGAAGAGGTCAGCTCACAGCAGTGCAATGCCGGAAAAAAAATAATTCAAAGTGGAATGTTGGGAGCAGAGTTGGTTTCAGAATATGGTTGAAGTTCCAAAAAGGCAAGTCAGAAAATCAGATGTTTTGAGTGTAAAGAAACTAAAATGTACAATGCCTAAAAATAAATCCAAAACGCACTACACACAGAAGAGTTCTGTTTATCCTCATATGATAGTCTGAATGAATGCATTATTAGGATGTTACTAAGAAGAACAGGGTATGCATTAAGGGCTGTAATCAACATCTGCACAGTTTGGCAACTTACGTTAACATGTTACATCAAGTTTTTTCATATTCAGAGTCAGCATATGAAGATTTTTATAGGTTATTGTTCTGGGCAGCCCATTCAGATGATTACAATTACCATTGTGCAGTTCACTTGCCTGAGCTGGCAGATTTTTTCTTATGTAGTGGTGTCTAAAACCCAAGTCCAAATCCAAAGAAGTTGGGACAGTATGGAAAATGCATGTTGTGACACTTAGGTGGGGTGAAAAACTCTTTTAAAAACTCTAGAATTGCAGCAGGTGGACAGACTTTAATAAAAGTCATTTCTGTTATACTGTATATTGCACCAACAGTTGCACATAGTCTAATGTAGGCACAGATTATTATTGTGAGTGCACAGTGTAGGCTACTTTATTGTTGTTGTTTTTGTTTTCTAATTTGCTATTTTGAATTGTTGATTCAATAAAATAATGCCAACACTTTTGTTAATTTGATGCATTCTCCTATAAAGAAACCATGTCCATGGCTTGAAGGACAAGCTGACCAAGCAATAATCTACTTTTGTTACAGTTCACAATAAATAAGTATAGCTCATCATTTTATTCACATAAAATTCAGTCCTTGAGAAACAGCAATGTCCCTGATTAACATTTCTCCTCTGATTTACTCCATGCAAAACCCTTCTTGTGGACATTTCTGCTGTGAGCTATTACATAAAACATTTTAACTGATTACACTTTCAAAAAGTGGTGAGAAAATGTCCTCATTGTCTCCAGTGTAAGTTATGCCTGTAGCAAACAGTATTGTAAATATTGCCAATTCAATGGAACCCTTAATGCTGCATGATCTCCTTCGAAAACTATCACTCATGTGTGTTTTAGAGTTTTCTTTTTAAGCCATCTATGCACATAAAAAATATGAACATTAGACTAGGCATTTGACCAGCAGTGATTAGTCTCCAGTCAACTTTAGCAGATGCTTTTGAGAAAGAAAATGTATCAAACTGTGCCCTCTAGGGATGGATATAGGCACCCCTGGTTTAAACTGCTCTCTTCTTTACATCATTACTTACACTTGAGAAAAAACAAAAAATGATTTCAGACATTTCCTCAAAATCAGCTAGCTGCTGAGATGATATGCTATAGGTCTCATATATTATCTGAGCCTTGCACATGCAACATTTAGTATACTAGATAAATGTCCTGTGTAATCAGTGTAATCACAGGCATGCACATTTTAGTGAATTATAGAGAAATAATTCCTGTTGTACAGAGTCCTAGGCCTCAACGTATGAAATATTATGCTTCATAGAGCCAAGGCCTCAAGCATCTTCATTCACGCACACCCCAAGACAAAAGAAAAAGGAAAGGAGACGCCAGTGCAGAGCAGCAGGAAAAGCAAGGATGCAAGAAGCACAGAAGACATTGGAAAGTGGAACGAAACAAGAGAAGAATTCACAGCAGTGAAGAGATCCTTGGACTTCACCTGCACAACATTCAAATGTGGATGTGAGGTTAGACACAGACCGTGGTTACAGAAAGAATCTGATTGGGTATCTGATCAAAATAAAAAATATTGGGGGGATGTTTGGATATTATTGGCTTCAACTCAACTTCTGAATGTGACAATGAAGAGAGAAAGTTCCCTTTCTCCACAATGCATTTAGCCTAATATATATATATATATATATATATATATATATATATATATATACAGTTGGTTGTTTGTATAAAGAAACAAAAAGACACTTCATTTCCTCTATCTTTTCTGAAAATCTCTGGCCTTTTCTATCCATTTGAAAAGGAGAAGAAAGAAAGGAATGAGCAAGAGAGAAAAATATCAGTGAGAGAATTCAGGAAGTGTGTTACGCCTTGTGGATGTTTCATCACAGAGAGTAGTGCACACTTTCTGTGTGAAGTGTCTAGGTTTGGAGCATGCAACGGCAGCCCTTGAGAGGTCTGACTGTGCATTGTAACGCGCAGATTAGGCAGCTTCGCTCGCAACCCGCTCTCTTCTCGGAAGCAGAAAGCAAATTGGGTTTCAGAGCCTCGCGGATCTGGGCCGGCCATTGCCTCGGCAGCTAGCCGTTTCAGGTCCGGGAGATCTCTTAATGATCCAGAAGAGGAGCCGGAGACGAGCGCTGCTCTATCTCTTGCTCTGTCTTCTGAGTCCGGCTCTCCACTGGATTTTGGAACTCGTGTTGCGACGTCTGTAATGGAAAGCCAGACAAAAAAAAAAAACACACACTCAAAAATAATAGTAATAATTCCTCTCTGACTCCCAGAAGCCAGAAGGGTGTGCTAAAACTGAGAGCAGCATATAAAGAGCTGTCGGAAGTGATTACTAAGGCTGGATGAGCTTTTTTCTCTCCAGGAAAAGTAAATCCCTCACACTGCAGAAAACTCCCCTTTTTTCCAGAGGTGCATGACAAAATATCAGGATTCTCAAGGGAAAACCATGCATAAGCCATATTTATAACCCCACATTGTGGGGAATGAATGGCATGGCTATTTAGCTATGCTGAAGGTGGAGGAGGTGCTTGCAAGATACCTCTCTCCATCAACAACAGGTATTTTAGGGGGGCCAGCTTTGCCATCCATGCCACCGTGGCATTGGTAGGCAAGGCCTATGCTGTAGCAGTCTTGCTTGTGGGTCACTGCAGACAATGACAGTGTTGCAGGCCCACCAAGCAGACCTGCTGAGTGAGCTCAACATATGACGGCATTCAGCCAGTTCCTTCCCTGTTGTGTCGAGTTCAACTGGGCATTCACTAGTGGAACCCGGGCCAGCGCTAGTGTGAGGGAGACGCAGAAGGCAAGTATGGCAGCCCGCCAACCACCGCAGACAGAACCGGGTGGCCTGCTAATAGGCCTGATCTGAGAATGGTCATAAAGGCCAAGCAGACAAAGAGGAGCGGTCCTGAGGGGCCTTAGAGGGACATATCAGGGGAGATGAGGTTGTTAGGGCAGTTAGCCCCCAGTGATACTGTAGGGCCTCCCCTAGCCAAGGCTTTCCGAAGTTTTCAGTGTTCTCTGGTCAGTGAGCTGTCACAGGGCAACGAAAATCTGATGCTTTCCCTCCAATAGAATGTGGAATAGTTAATGTCACTAAAAGACTGTCTGGCAGCATGGAAACTACTGCCAAATGTGTCTCCATGGGTTCTGTCTACCGTAGAAAAGGGGTAGAGCTCGACCCCATGGTTCAGAGGTGTGCTCAACACAGTAGTCAGCACAGACCACAGCCGGATGTTAGCGTAGGAAGTAAGATCCCTCTTGGACAAAGGGGCCATAGAACATGTACCCTGTTCCCTGAGGGAGGGAAGTTTTTACAGCCATTATGTCCTGGTCCACAATAAATAGAGGAGTATGTGGCCAATTTTAGATCTGCATCATCTGAACTGTACTCTTCGAACATACAGGTTCAAGATGCTGATGCCCAAACGTATCGTTCCACAGATTAAATTTGAGGACTGCTTTGTGACGATACATCTTAAAGGTGCATATTTCCACAAATATCACCCAGTCACAGGAAGGAGGTTGGAGGTGATGCATACCAAGAATGGGTTTTTCCCTGCGGGCTAGCTTTACCCCCTCGCACATTCACAAAGTGCATGGATGTCATTCTGGCTCCATTGTGACTCCAGGGCATCCGTGGACTAAACTACCTGCACGACTGGTTAATTTTAGCACGATGGAGCTGGCAGTTCAACATTGAGATGTTGTTCTCCCCCACATGAAGAGATTGGGGCTCAGGTTGAACCTCAGAAAAGTATGTTTTCTCCAGTGCAATGGATAACTTTTCTAGGGCTTATAAAGGTTCTACTTTCATGAGGGCATTTCTATCCCCAATATATATAGGGTCAAGCCTATCAACTTTGAGCAAGATAAAGCTGGATCATGGCATTCACTCCAGTCTCAGAGTTATCAGTGTCGGCCTATGTGCTCTGAGAATTTGAAGTGTCCCCGGTTTCCAGCCTTGGGTCACACTCTAGGGGTGTCTCCATAGCGCAAAACGGTAATGACAGACACCTCCCTCATGGGCTGGAGCACGGTCTTAGACAGCTGTCCAGCTCATATATTGACCACTAGTTTGCCTCCGAGGAAACAACACACTGCCCGCTGTGGTTCGCCCTCAATCCTACCGCACAATTAGGGCTGGACTCCATGGTGCACATGTGGCCCAGGTCACATCTGTATGCTTTTCCCCCGATCTCTCTGTTCCCACAAGTCTATGTCTGCTGCTAGTAGCACCTTATTGGCCAGCTCAAATATGGTTTTCAGTGATAATATCACTGCTAGATGGCACTCATTGGGGGATTCCCATCCGCAGGAATCTACTGTCTGAAGCCAGAGGGCTGATTTATCCCTCTTAGCCGGAACTCTGGAAACTTTGGGTCTGGCCCCTGAGAGGCACCAGCTCATAGAGTCTGGTCTCACAACTGAGGTTGTAGAGACCATGTTGAATCCTAGAATACAATCCACAAATAAATTGTATGTGCTCACATGGTGAGTCCTGGAGTTCTTACAAGGATGTTTCTCAGTGGGGTGGGCTCCTTCTACGATGAGGGTTTACATGGCTGCCATTTTGGCCAGTCACAGCCCTGTTGATGGAGCCTCTGTGGGGCAATATCCTCCAACTTCGAGGTTTATGCGTGGTGTCAGGTGGCAGAGGCTTATCTGCAGGCCGCGCATACTTTCCTGGGACCTTTCTGTAGTCCTGGAAGGTCTGCCAAGTTTCCCACTTGAGCCCTTAGAGTCAGCCTCTGAGAACTTTTTGACTCTAAAGGTAGCTCTTTTGCTGGCCCTGACATCTCTCAAGCGAGTAGGTGATCTACAAGCTCTCTCTGTTGCCCCTTCCTGCCTTGACTTTACCCCTGGATTAGCCAAGGCCTTCCTGTATCCTAGGCCAGATTATATTCCTAAAGTCCCTACATCTGCTGCCCAGCCTGTGGTGTTGCAGGCTTTCTGCCCTCCTCTGTTCCTCACAACAGAACAAGAGAGAATGCACCTGCTGTGTCCAGTAAGGGTTCTCTGTACTTATGTCCACAGCTCCGGCCAGTGGCATAAGTCAGAGCAGCTGCTGGTCTGCTTGGCAGCGACAGTAGAGGTGATGCTGTGTCAAAGCAGCACATCTCTAATTGGATAGTGGAAGCAATCTCTGTCGCTTATGAGACGCACGGTCCCGCTATGCCTCTGGGCATAAGGGCTAATTCCACTAGGGGGGTCGCCTACTCGAAGGCTTTGTCAAATGGGGTATCCTTACAGGATGTGTGTGCTGCTGCAGGGTGGTCTACGCCACACACATATTCCCCATATCTCCTCAGCACGCAACTGACCCCACCTAATCGCTAGAGCTCAAAATGGTCACCTATAGATTGACACCTCATTTGAACCAATAGGAGCTTCAATGTCCTGTCTATAGGCTTCAAACAGCCAATGAGAGTCTGTGCTGAAGAGAAGCTCATTCCCCATTAATGCATGAATAGTGTGTGCTGCATAATGGTGGCTATGGATCTGACTAGACCACTGTGTAGCCAATGAACTGCTGAAAAGAATGATCTCTTGCTTCATGGGAGTGTTTCAACACTTCAACTTAAAAGTCTCCATGTAAAGTTCTGTAAACAGTGCCACAGGAACATGTAAAAGTATACAAAGGTTTCAATTACTAACATACATATGAAAATACATACAAATATACATTTTTGTAGATTGCTGGGTATGTGATATGATAATTATAAGAAAAATCAAGAGTAGCAGCCTTTTTATCCTAATTATGAGTGCATGGTTACCAAGGGCCCTTTGGAGTCTCCAAAAGGTTTTGGGGGAAAAAATCGCATGGACATACCCTTAGAAAAGTATACATTTTATTTGGTATTGTTATCAAATTTAAACTTGGACTAGGAAAGGCTTCATGCTGTTGTCCAATTGTGTTTTCCAGCTAATATCTCTTAGCTGTAGGCATTTGCAAGCATCTGTATGCAAAAAAATAAAATTAAGTGGACAAAAACCCTTCTGTTTCAGAGTGTTCAAACTTCTGTTACTCAATATCCA
The DNA here is from genome assembly GCA_022414735.1 of Noturus placidus. Lineage (NCBI taxonomy): Eukaryota > Metazoa > Chordata > Actinopteri > Siluriformes > Ictaluridae > Noturus > Noturus placidus. The sequence goes on along the minus strand of JAFFST010000514.1, from coordinate 7,918 downwards.
TAGGACTTACAGTGATTCTTAGGAGGAAAACACTTTAGAGTGTCCCCTTTCAAAAGAGACAAAAACCATGCATGTACTCCAAATGGTTCAAGAACAACTTTAAATTAACTTTGGGTATGCCTTGGATAGGCGTTTTTGGCTAATTTTGCTGAAACTTCATGGGGTTAATGAAGTTAGAAAAATAGACAAAGTTTTTTTTTTCTTTTTCTTCAAAGAAATAGCAGTAAACATATTGACTGGTTTCATCTTGGTTTATCATGATGTTTATGACCATTTTGTCCTACTGTTCATTTAGCTTCCTGGCATTTTTCAATAATTAGGCTAAAAAGACTATCATAGATGAGCTGCGAATCTAACTCCTATTAATGGGTGCTGGTGTGTGAAAATAGTAGCAAATGGCTAAAGCCAAATCTATGTTCTTCACTAATTTTACTCACTACCACTTCTAAGTAAATAAATAAGAGAGCAGACAATTCTTTTCAATCACAACATTTAGACTACTCGATTTCTAGCATAAAACAAGCCAGAAGTGGGCTGACTGAACGTGGATAAAATTTGTCTGGCAGAAAAGCTTTTTCATTTAAATGGAAAAGGACTTGGGAACATGAAAAAGGAGTGCCAGTAGCAGTTAATTCCACTTCACACAGAACAAATTCATCTAGGTAATTTCAATCTCACAAACTGTCGACGTTTGAGGCGTGAGCTGATAAAAAAATAAAATAAAAAAAGAGGACAGGTGGTGATCTCTTATTTTTGAGAAAAAGAAAAAAAAAAACCTTGTCAACCTGGATAACTGCATATCTCTTTGTCCAACAATCATTATTTTTTTCTGCCCACTCCAACCCACCTAAGAATAAATGGCTTATTCTCCTATGCCTGACACTTTTTTTTGTTTCTTACACCATTTATCCTATCTAGCAAGTGCAGATGTGGACTATGTAAAATAATTACATAGCTGATGGTAGTTTCCCTACCATGTGATAAAATGCATCCTACCATTTGTTCTACTAAAATGCAATTTAACTCAATGTGAGGAAGAGGTAGTAAAATGTATGATTCTCATAGAAAATTCCAGGGTAATATTAGACAGTATGATATCACTATTGCTCTGTGCCCCTGAAGGGTTATGGAGATTGTTCTCATTCAACTCCTAGTGAAATATGTTTGGATAATTTTCATTTTCTGGGAATCATAATGTGAACTATATTTGAATTGTATATTGGCTTAAAGAAAATAGATGGCACCTTTGGTATATGAGCTTGTCTGTTTTGGCTTTGCACACTGGTTTTTTTTTTCCCAAGGCTATAAGAAGTAAAAACATTTGCTGCAAAAAAGTATCTTATTATTTTCTGCTCTCCATAAATTGCAGTTTAATTTCATGGTGCTTAAATATTTCCTGGCTTCCAAATTTATTTGTCTTTCTTATTGCTGAAGGTAATTGTGACGGCGGTGACGCCAGAAGAGTTTGAGGCGGAAGCAGGCGCAGACTGGGTTTTAAATATTTAATGAAAAGATAACCAAAATAAAGATACTACAATGAAAAGATAAACAAATAAAGATGCTCCAACAAAAACACGAGAAACACTTTAGCTAGGAACTAGTACTTGGAACTGTGAAACATGGTAACAAGAAACAAAACACAGTAACATATAAGATGAGTCCAAACACAACGAAAGACAAAGGTTAGGTGATAAAGACTATATATACCTGTGTGTGCTCATTAACCCAAACGTGACACAGCTGCGGGAAAACATGTGACTAATGGTGAGCAGTGGCTGACGGGAAACGCAGTCTTCAAACATGCTTGGGTGGAGACACACAAAAACGAAAACAAAAGCCACGTGTGCAGAACTGTCACAGATCTCTGCTTTATGCGAAGTACAGGTGCAGTGCATCCGCACTGCCACCAGGGGGAGCCATGACAAAAGACGATGCAGTGCCGGCACACAGCCACCAGGGGGGCCATGACCAATGATGATGTAGTGCCTGCGCACGGCCACCAGTATGCACATTTAGTAGCACAAAGGCTTGAAACAGTTATTTTACTAAACAACTGCACCACTGTGTTCATTGTTTGTGTATGTGTATACCAAAAGAGGAAAGAAAAACATGAAATAGAGTAGAGAGCAAGACAGGGAAGACAGCTAGTCACACACTTAAAAAAAATTATAAGGTGATTTATGTTCCCAGTGTTGTGCTATGATTCTGAAGGTAGCCCATATGAAGCTGTTATAGTTAACATAAAATAGAAATTTCATGTTTATCCTTTTAATCCTTGAACAAAATTTCCAAGACTGTATGTTTTACACGCACTCGAGAAATGGAGCATTGGGCTTCAAAAAGAATGGAAAAGCACCAAGCGACAATAAAACTAGTTCAGTGTTTTACATATTCAAGCTTTCCAAAGTCTTGCAACAGCTTTCTGTGAGGAATCAATCAAAATTTAATGTAATCATAAAAATCTACTTTAATTGTCCCGAGTGAGTTTAAGAGAGAAGTGTTCGAATTGTGATTGAATATTTTTTTTAGTCGGTTCATTTCAATAAATTGGAGAATTTTGTTGATAAAACCAGTCTGCATGATTCATTCATGAATAGAACCGATTTGATTCTCAAGTTCAATTCACTGATTCAATGATCCTGTCACTGTTTTAGCATTTCTTTCTGGAGCTGCTGGTGTGTGAAACTTATTATTCACTTAAGTAATAATAATAATAATAATAATAATAATAATAATAATAATAATAATAATAATAATGTTCATTGTTCTTGGTACTTGGGGAATAAGAAATTAAAAGTCGACAGCTTATAAAGACGTCCAGACAGAGTTTCTATAGTGTCTGTGTATGAGAGAGAGA
>JAFFST010000508.1:32055-45336 GCA_022414735.1 Noturus placidus | reverse complement strand
TAATGAATGAAGAAAAGCTGAAATACAATGAATTTATTTACAATGACAGTGTTCTCTCCCAGTATATACACTTTCTTCAAATAAAGTGTATATAATTTTTGTACATAGTATAAGTATGCCATTCCCCTATTCATTTGACATGTTGTTGCTAGTTGATTGGCATGTTATTCCAGGTTATTCCAGGCATGGTGCTAGGTGGCTGCTATCCCAGGGGGTTTCTAGCTTGTTGCTATGTAGTTGATATGATATTCTAGGTGGTTGCTACAGTGTTGCTAGCTAATTGTTATTATAATTACATATTGTTGCTAAGTTGTCATGAGATGTTTGTGGCATTTCATGTGGTTCCTAAGGTGTAGGTAGCCATTTTTTTATTATTTTCAGTGTATCTGAATTGACACAGGTTTAAATATTAGTAGTGTGAAGGCCAAAACTCCCTGAACATTCTTCCTTTCATTTCAATGGGAAATTCAAATGATTCTTAAGCAGAAACCACTCAATGAATCACAATGCAACACACCATTCTTGATCAGACTGAGCAATCATGAATAAGCCTACTGAAGAAATTGAATCCCTGTGTAGCTTAAGCAAGTTCCTGGTGTTGCAAAGAGGTTGCTATGGCATTGCTAGGTGGTTGCTGCGGTAGTGCAGGTGGTTGCTAAATTATTACTAGGTGGCTGCTAGGGTGTTTCAGCTCAATCAGACTTATGAGAAACTCCTGAGAAAAAAAGATATTTGAACTTAACCCTGGCTCCTATCGATGACCATGCTTCAACCTTTGGAAACAACCTCAGAATCTAGTCCTAAATAGGCCTTTCAAGTTTTGTGTGAAGTTTTATAGCTGCTAGAGTAAATACAGTGCTTTATTGGCAGGTGGCAGTCATTGTCTCTATAAATGTAAACATGTTTTTTTTTTTTTTATAATTATTGCGGGTGAGACTCTTATGAGAAATTTAACACCACATTCTTGGAACTAGATCAACGATCCTAGGACTACTATAGAAAAGTTCGCGTTGCATGTTATGCAAATTATTATAAATTTGTGTGGGTTGTGCCGATTCGTAGAAAAAGAAATTTTCATATTTTGACATGATTCATAACATGATGCAGAAAAATGTGTTCATGCTTTCGTCACCTCCAGACTAGATTCTTGTTATGCCGTACTGTCGGGATGTTCCAGTAGGAGCATAAACAAACTCCAGTTAGTCCAGAATGCAGCTGTAGAGTCCTAAATAGAACCAGAAGATACAACCACATCACCCCGATCTTATCCACACTGCATTGGCTTCTCAGTAAAATTTTGCATTGATTATAAAATACTTCTATTGACCTATAAAACACTGTGGCTGTGGCTCAGTCGGTAGAGCGGGTTGTCCACTAACTGTGGGGTTGGCGGTTCAAATCCCGGCCCGGGTGATCCCATGCCGAAGTGTCCTTGGGCAAGACACTGAACCCTAAGTTGCCCCCAATGGCAAGCTAGCACCTTGCATGGCAGCTCTGCTACCATTGGTGTGTGACTGTGCTCTCATTAGTAAGTCGCTTGTAAATGTAAAAATGATATTTTTGTAAAGCTGCTTTGAGACAATGTACCATTGTAAAAAGCTCTATATAAATTATGGGAGGCTTTGGCTCAGTCGGTAGAGCAGGTTGTCCACTAATCCACTAATTGTGGGGTTGGTGGTTCGAATCCCGGCCCGGGTGATCCCATGCCAAAGTGTCCTTGGGCAAGACACTGAACCCTAAGTTGCCCCTGATGGCAAGCTAGCACCTTGCATGGAAGCTCTGCTGCCATTGGTTTGTGAGTGTGCTCTCATTTGTAAGTCGCTTTGGATAAAAGCGTCTGCTAAATGAATAAATGTAAGTGTAAAAACACTGAATGGTCTCACACCACAGTACCTGAGCGATCAAACTTATACTTCGATCAAAAGATGCAGGTTATTTGTTGGTATCCCGAATAGTGAAGAGCTTTCTCTTACAAAGCCCCACAGACTCCCAATTTAGTCACGTTGTTCAGTCAAGCCTTTTGTGAATTGTTTTGGTTTTTTTTTCTTAGATAAAAGGTCAGATCTAGAGGGTTAACAGGCAAAGTGTGTTGTAGTGAACTGGGATGTTTGGATGCTGTCCTCCCAATCAACCAACCAACACTCTCTCGTGTGTTCACCCAGATTTGTTGTTGGTGAAGTGGCTGGCTGCTCATGTCTGTGTTAACTGATGGCTGTCCATTTTAGTTATGCTGCTATAGCTAGACTTGCTGGAGTCCCTGCTTTCACATTGCACACAAAGTCTATCTATCTATCTATCACCGATTAGTCGAGACCGACCGTCGGTCACTTTATGGCCCACGTATGTCATCAACGCGAACCACAAAGCATGTCGGCAGAAGTAGTGGGGTAGTTTGCCATTGCTTTCCCCACCCCTCCCCATTCATCTGGGCTTGGGACCGGCGTGTAGCTGCTGCCAGTCACACGGCTGGGTACACACACTCACACACCCATTCACACACTACGGACACTTTAGACATGCCAATCATGCATGTCTTTGGACTGGGGGAGGAAACCGGAGTACCCGGAGGAAACCCCCGACACACGGGGAGAACATGCAAACTCCACACACACATGGCCCTGGTGGGACTCGAACCCCGAACCCTGGAGGGCACACAAAGTACATTGTCCTTTATCATTATATGACAATTAGCATACTTAAGTCTCTCTCTCTCTCTCTCTCTCTCTCCCTCCCTCCCTCCATGATATTTCTGAAATATCAGTTATATCAGTTTTTCCCTGCCACTGTCACCTTTGCCTTGTTCATTGGGGTAAGTTTATAGATTTATAAATTTAAAACGTATATACTAAATGTATATATTTCTGTAAAGCTGCTTTTGTGACAATATCCATTTTAGAAGCTTTATACAAATAAAGATGAATTTAATTGAAATAAACAAGGAATCAAGGGAAAAAAAATAATTTGGTCTCTATGCTAAGGTATTTGAGGTGGTTGCAAGGGTGTTACCAGGTGGTTGCTAGAGTGTTGCTAAGTGGTTGCAAAGATATATCAGGTGGTTGCGAGGGACTTACTAGGTGGTTGATATGATATCCCAGGTGTTTGCAAGGGTGTTGCTAGGTGGCTATTTCATCCCAGGAGGTTGCTAAATTGTTGCTCGGTAATTGCTCTGTTGTTGTTTTTTATTTTATCCTAGATGGTTGCTATGGTGTTACTAAGTGGTTGGAATTCTATTTCATATGGTTGCTAATATATTTGCTAGGTGGTTGCTGTGACATTCCAGGCAGTTGCTAGGTGGTTGCTATGTTACCCCAGGTGGCTGCTACAGTGTTGCTAGGTTGTTATATTATCCCAGGTGGTAGCTAGGGTAAATCAGATGATTGCCACTGTATTAGAGGTGCTAGGGTGTTAGCATGTGGTAGCTATGTTATCCCAGGTGATTGCTAGGGTGTTGACTACAATGAGAGAATGGCGGAAATCTGTCATCATCAACTCTCATTGCAGCATTGCATGTGTGTTTGTCTTTCATTTTTTGCATGCAAGTACTTTTTCCTTTTATTTTACTCTTAACAAACAGCGAAACCGCTGCTTGTTGGACAGATGGACATCTGTGGATTACAAAGCCAACTGAACTCCAACAGGAAGTATATCAGTGGATCAAACTGCACATGTGAATACATGCACTTATACTGTATGTCTACTCTTGGTTTGAGCCCGGGGTTTTGCCTGTGAAGACTGCATTTACAGCGGGGTAATAAGTATTGGATGTGTCAATATTATTTTCAGCAAATATATTTCCAATTAGGTTATTCATATAAAATTTTCACCAGACATCAGCATTAACTCAAGAAATTCACAAATATAAAGAATTCATAACATTAACGTCCATAAATAAAGTTATGTGTAATGAAGCAGAATGACACAGGAAAAAAGTATTTAATACACTAACTGAAATGTATTTAATACTTAGTGGAGAAGACTTTGTTTGTAATAACGTCTTCAAAACACTTCCTATATGAAGAAATTAATGGTTGCAGTATTCAGGCGTATTTTGGTCCATTCTTCTAAACATATTTTCTTGTTCAATTGGATTCGAGTCAGGTGATTGGCGGAGCCGTTCTAACACCTTGATTTATTTCTCTGAAACTAATTGAGAGTTTCCTTTGCTGTATGTTTTGGATCGTTGTCCTGCTGGAAGCTCCACCCACGTCTCATCTTCATCATCCTCGTGGATGGCAGCAGATTCTTCTCAAGAATCTCCCGGTAAAGAGCTCCATTCATCGTTCCTTCAATTATATGAGGTCTGAGCGTCAGCAGTGGAGTGCACTGTCTATTGTTTTCTCTGTAACGATGGTTCCTGCTGCCTCCAAGTGTTTCTGGAGCTCTTTCAGAGTGGAAAGACTATTCCACTTCTGACTATTCTTCTGACAACCTGGTCAGAAAACTTGTGAGGAGTTCCTGTGCGTGGCCGGTAAATGATGGAGTGATATTGCTTCCACTTGTGGATAATGGCCCCAATGGTGCTTACTGGAGGATGCAGAAGTTTTAAAATACATCTGTATTTGATTCCATCAATATGTTTTGCAACAATAAGGTTCTTAAGGTCTTGGAAGAACTCTTTTCTTTTACCATCATGAGATGTTTCTTGTGTGAGACCTTGATAATGAAATTACACAGATAATTTATAATAAATGTAATAAATTGTGTATATTAATTTGCACAGATAGGGGGTATAATTACCTACGGATTTCAGCTGTTCCTTGCCTTGGAGAACTGCTTTTTCATAGCGTGTTCAATATTTTTTTCCTGTGTTATTCCACTTCATTACACATAACTTTATTTATGGATTTTAATGTTGTGAATTCTTTATATTTCATGTGAATAACCTCATTGGAAACACATTTAATGAAAAAAAAATACTTACAGTATTTCCACCACTGTATGGTTAAAATGTATAAACCAACATAAAGACCAGAGAACTGTCTGTGAGAAAAGCAAGCCATTGCACATACATTGAGCATACCCAATACAACAAAGATAGAAACCACTAGTATTGTAACAACCAGAAAGGGAACAGGTTGTTGCTCGTGGTTAATAGAGTATATCAGGTGGTTGCTATCTTATCTCAGATGAGATAATTCAACACTAGGGATTTTACTGTGTGGTTGCCATGTTTTCCTAGCTGGCTGCTAAGGTATTGCAGGTGGCTGCTAGGGTGTTAATAGGTGGTTGCGATTTAATCCGATGTGGTTGCTAGGGTGTTCATAGGCGATTGCTATGGTAAATCAAGTGGTTTCCAGGTTGTTGCTAGGTGGTTGCCATGGTATTCCAGGTGGTTGCTAGGGTGTTAGTGAGTGTTTGCTATGTTATCCCAGTTTTGTGATGGATTGCTTATGTTAACCCAAATGCTTGCTGAAAGATGATTGGCCGATGGTGGCCATGTTTTATTAGCAACCAGGTCGATATTAAAACATCACTTACAAATTAGCATAAAGGTGCAGAATAAAAAAAAATCACCTATACTGGACTTAAGGTTCCTGAGAGACAGTTTTCTGAATGTAACTCATCCCATTGTTGGTAAAACTCAGCCCACATCCTCAAAACCTAGTCCTGAAGGGGCATTAGAGAGTAGACATGAGTTTGAGTGAATTAGTTTCCTCTGTTTAGGATTGATTGGCATGTGGTGGCCATATTGTTCAGAAATCTCAACATTTTTTTGAAAATTATTGACTGCCAAACTCTCCTGAGCCATTTGACACCAATTTTGTGAAGATAGGGTTATCCTAGAATGAAAACCTCTGACCAATTCCCAAAAGTAGATGTCTTATATTATGCTAAAATTCTAAGTGGCCAGAGCTAAATGCTTTAAATTGCAAATTGGTTCAGAAGTAGCCAAGGAATCAGAGCAAAGATTAACTTTGTCTCTAGGCCTGACAGTGCTCGATATACGGGCTAAAATAGAAAAATGGTGCACTATAATGCCAACATTAGGCAATCAGGGTCATTTCATCTTCTATGATTGTGCCGAATTTCATTGACCTACAGTCCCCTCCAAAAGTACTGGAATGGCAATGCCAATTCTTTTTTGCTATACACTGAACACAAACACAGGACTCAAACCAAGAGTAGTCTTTCAGAGCTATTAAACAACAAATCAAAACTGGACACACCTGGGCAACAAGAAACACATCTCATTCGCGTGTTCCAATATTTTTGAACACTTGAAAAATTATTCAAACAAAAAGTGCTATGTTCCAAGTTGTTTGACACATCGATAGGTAAATATCAGGAAATTAAAGCTGAAATTCTGATTTATTGTCTAATATTCATCTTTGGATCTCAAATGTTTTCAACGTATACAAAATATAGAACTGGCCCTGCTGTTCCAGTGCATTCAGAGGGAACTACATGTGTGGTCACATAGATAATTAATGTGGTTTTTATACAGAAGAATAAAACAATAAGAAGAACAGTGACTCAGTTCCTTTTGCTGTTGTTGAGAAAAGGAAATTTCAGTCACCTTACTTTTGAGGTACTGTAGTTAGTCAAGCAGGAGGATACACCACTTGTGCTTCATTTGCAGCAGAAGATGGCAGCACAAGACCACAAACCTCGCATCAAACATTGGTCATAATGACAGTTCTGGTTTTCTTGCATAACTGCAGAGAAAAGACTGCAACCACGTCTCCGTACTTATTCATTTCTCCTGAATTACAAGTTAGTGAAGAGGAAATCTTTACAAAACTGTTAGGTGTAGTTATTTAATGATACTGGAAACTACATTAAAATACAAAAGTCAATAAAAGTAATTTTTGTTGCACTTGAGGGAAATAGCACGAGCATGGTACCTAATAATGGTAATCATAATGGTGGTCACATGTTGTTTTTCTCAAACTAGCTTAATAGGCACGTCATGTTTTGTTTACTCTAGTTTTGAATTTGAGACAACATGGTTAAGTGCAATCTCACTTTAGAATGTTCTTTTGTACAAAAAAAAATTAATGAATTAATTAATCTTCTCATAATGGGATAGTATGACAGCTAATGACACTATAACAAAAAAGTATAAATGGCACTAGATTAAGATTGTAAATGCATTAATTGGTGTTTACTGAATATATTTTTGTACTGAATGTATTCTTGTATTTTATTTTCATATATTCTAATGCCTGAAAGAATATATTGTTCTCTTGACTGACTCAGAACACTGAAAATACAGTAACCTCAAAGAAAGGACACAACAGATATTATTGTAGAAAACAAGCTTATTAAAGCATAATTGCAGAGAAACTTGAAACAGACTCCAACCACGCTTCCGTGCTTAATCGATGTGACCTCTGAAAACAGACAAAGTTTTCGAAAAGAATGAGACCAGTGAAACACTCCCCTTCTATTCCATATAGATAAACCTTCGAGTGTTGCTACAACACATAGCCACAATTTAAATCTTTTCCAAAAGCACAAGCACCCTATTCCCATATTGGATTTACTCTGGTTGCTATGGTATCCAAATTGTTGCTAGGATTTTAATAAGTGGTTATATGTCTTTCCAGGGGTTGCTGTTACTTGTTGGTTGCTATGTTATTCAAGGTGGTGCACAGGGCATTACTAGGTGGTTGCTAAGGTATTCCAGGTTATCCTAGAAAGGTTTGTTGCACCGCAGCTATGCTCATATATACATAGGAATAACATTCATTAAATGTATCAGTCAGGATTTAGGCCTCGTCATAACACAGAGACAGTGCTGGGTAAAGTGGTAAATTACCTTCTACTGGCCTCTGATCAGGGTTGTGTCTAATTGCTTGTGTTGCTTGACCTTGCAGCTTTTGATACCATTGATCATACTATTCTCCTTGATAGACTAGAAAATAGAAAATGTTGGAGTTAAAGAAATGGCCACGCCTTCTTTGATCAAAAGATGCAGACTATTTGTTGGTACCTTGAATAGTGAAGGTTACAGCAGGGGGAAGAGCTTTCTCTTACAAAGCACCACAGTTATGGAACAGTCTTCCAATTAGTGTTCGGGACTCAGACACAGTCTCTGTGTTTAAGTCGAGGCTGAAAACATATTTGTGAATGTGTGACTATTTGTGAATGTGAATCCTTTTGTAAATATTTTTTTCTTATGTAAAAGAACAGATCTAGAGGCTCACAGGCATAGAGTGTTGTAGTGAACCAGGACGTTTGGATGCAGTCTCACTCTCACACAATCACTCAGGTTTGTTCACAGGTTTGTTCACCTGCTTTATGTCCCAGGGCGCCTTCATGTCTATGTTACCTTCTGGCTCTCCCTTTTAGTTATGCTGTCATAGCTAGTCATACTGGAGTCTCTGCTTGGACTCATGCGGAGTACGTTGTCCAAGATCCTTACATGACTATTAGAATACTTAATAATATGTATTTCTCTCTCTCTCTCTCTCTCGCTCTCCATCTTGATGGTTGGAGTTCTCATCACTTGCTGTTGCTGAGGATGGCCCCACATGGACAGCTTAAAGATGCATGAGATTACTGAGAATAGTACCACTCCAATACCACAAAGAGAGCTTTAGGACTGCAATTCCCATGAACATTTTTGCACTCAAGTCTCCATCAGTGAACAGTGCATAACCTCAACAAAACAGACTTCATGTTAAAACTTTAACGAATTTCCTGATTACAAAATGGCACTTTTTGACTATATAAGCACATAGTTACAGAAGGGATTTATTTATAATCGCACTATACGCTTTCAACTAGACGAGGACGGGTTCCCTTTTGAGTCTGATTACTCTCAGATTTTCTTCCTCATATTATCTCAGGGAGGTTTTCATCACCACTGTCGCCTCTGGCTAGCTCATATGGGAAGCATTTATAAATTAAACAATTTATATCCAGAATGTATATATTTCTGTAAAGTGGCTTTGTGATAATGTCCATTGGTAAAAGTGCTATAAAAATAAAAAAAAATATTGAATTGGTTGCTGGGGTGCTGCTTAATGTTTGCTATGTTATCTCACATGGTTGCTAGAGTATAGCTAGGTTGGTGATGAGGTATTTTGGGGAGTTGCTAGGGTGGTGCTATGTGGTTGCTATATTATCCCCACTGGTTTCAAGAGTGTTGCTAAATTCTTGCAGGCGTTTGCTACAGTGTTTTTATGTGGTTGCCAGGGTGTTGATAGGTAGTTGCTATGGTATTAAAGCTGGTTGTTAGCACACTGCTGGAGAGTTACAATGGTAATCCAAGTGGTTACTATGCCATTGCTATAAATGGCTGCTAGGGTAATAATTTGTGGTTGCTATGGTATCTAACATGGTTGCTAGGGTGTTCCAACTGGGTACTAGGGGCTAGTGAGCAGAACAATGCTGTTTTATTTACCTTCAGTATATCTGAAACAATACAGTTCCAACATCACAGAAATCAAATCATGTGAAGGCAGGACCAACAAAACCATTCCCCAAGTATTCCTATGGTGATATGCGCTTTGTTTTGCGATGTGGCAACCATAATTCTGATGTTTTCCAAAACCAGAAGCACACTACTGTTGTGTAGGATCAACAATTGAGATACATTTAACATTTTAAAGCACTATATAAATTAAACTAAATTGAATTTACTTGAAAATATAAATCATGCGTCACAGCTGTCTCTCTAGCATGTTGCTAACAAAATTGAGGTGTCCATGTTTTTTCGGCATTATTACATATTATCACACTATTAGAACAAAAAGACTGGGTTATTATTACGAAAAAGAAGGAAGGACGCCAATATTACTAATACAAGGAATAAGGTGGCACGTGTAACTATGGTATGTAGACGAATTGCACTCTATCTTTATTTCCTAATTCTCAAATAAGGGTATAAAAAATCTGACACTTGCATATGACACTAAGTGTAATATGAATCAAAATATATAAAAATAGTAATAATAATGGCTCTATGAACTTGGCATATGAGAATATGTGCCCTTTAACTAATTGCTATGGACTTTTCTCCATAGTTTTAAGGCATCATACATCTGGCACTCAGCTGTATGATATGTATTCTGATAGTCTGCTGCATTAAGTGCCAGATATTTTAAAAGTATTTTTACTTCTTTTTAATTGTGAAACTTCTTGTATACAGTAACACTATGTTTAACCTATAAACAAAGTTAATGAGATTTTAGCTCTGTCTGCATCTGCCCAATCTTTTAGCTATTAAAGCATTTAAAACTGTATATAATTCATGAAAGGCAACATAGGTCGTGAAATATAATGATTGAACTGAAATTATATTATAAGGTTTAAAGTTGATTGTGTTCGAAGGAATTAATGAACAGTGAAACCGAAATTGACTCAATTCATGGATAAATATAAGGCAGAGGAATAAAATACATCTCTACTATTGAGATGTTAATACACTTTTACACGCAGAATAAAAACTACTGCACAATGTATTCATTCAGCATGTTTCTTTATTATTAGATATTAATTGCAAACAGTCACAGCCTCAGCTTCTTCTGAGGTCAATGATAGGCAGTGGAGTGGAAGAAGACTGGTGTGGACAAACTGTTCTCTTCAACTTGATTTTCTGCATGTCAGCAACAATAATCCAAATGTACGGTTCTCATTTTAATTCAAGAATGAATTATCAAACATCGTAGGTCTATAAATACAAACACACACACATAAATGAAAAGCTTACAAGTGTGCATATACCCTGCAAAGATTACATACTAGCAATTTAAACTACTGTATCTTGAATATGAGTATGTTTACCCAGCCGTGTGACTGGCAGCAGCTACACGCCGGTCCCAAGCCCGGATAAATGGGGAGGGGTGGGGAAAGCAATGGAAAACTACCCCACTACTTCTGCCGAAATACTTTGTGGATCACATCGATTAAATACGTGGAGAGTGTTGACCCATAAAGTGACCGAAGGTCGGTCTTGACTAATCGGTGATAGAGAGATCTTGAATATAGTTAAATTTGTTTAGTATTACCTATTATAAGAATACAATGAACCAAATATAAGATTATTAAACTTATTACTAGACATTTCATCAAGCTCATGGTCAGGACTGAGAAGAAGGGGTTTCTTCCCCCAGGCCATCTGAATCCTGAACATGACACTTAAATGAACACACACACACACACATTGAACCAGCACATAGCTTAAACATGCTACACATGACGCATGAGCACAGGCCACTTTAGTGTACATACATACAAACATTTTCATTTTGTTGCAGATGAATGGAAAGTTCTCCCCTCTGCAACTACTGCACTGAAGCTTTAGAACACAAAATACCAATGGTTTTAAATCACACTGTCTGACAGACTTACAGCTTTGCTGTCAGCTACCGACAAACAGAATTCTGCCCAACAGAGATGCAAGAGCAAAGCCAACTGTCTATACTTACAGTAAAAATGAAGTAGCTAATAGAAAAACTGGCAATAGAAATGGTACAGTTAACATGGTGGGTTACCATGATGGGTTTGTAACCATAGATCTGTATGATGGCAATTATAAGAGAACAGATGGTTCCTCCAATTCCATATAAGTGAATTGACGTATCAATTCAGTATCTTATCATTTAAGTTAGCTTTAGCACCAAGGTTTTTCACAAAATGTATGATTGCTTCCCTAGATTCCCTGTAATGCATGTAGATAGACTGGCTGCTGTCTGGACAGTCCCAACAGCAAGTCACACGTACAGACTTGCAATCAACTGGTTCATATTGCAGTCAACTTTCAATATGGACCAATGGCAGATGCAGACATGAAGTGACATTACTGCCCAATACTACAGTCAGATAAGTAAGCAAATTGCATACACTGCATTAGTTGGCATGTAGTGTCTGCCTTGGGGAGTAGAGCATTTCACAAAGATGTGGCCAAACACAGCAATGCTTGATGCTGCAGTATAACAATAAACATCTATCTATTCTTGCAAGCAAAGAGAACGAAGCTGAAATTCTGATCAGTTGTCTCATATTCAGCTTTTGAGCTCAAAACCAAATGTATTCTGTGTATAGCAAAAACAAAAAGAATTGGATTTCTCTGGAAGTTGGATTTCACTGGATGAAATTTTTAGTTATCGAATGGCGTACAGTGGCTGATTAGTGCTTGTAGGATATCTTCTTAGCTACTTGCTTAGAGATTCTTCATTAAAACGTAAACCATGACCTGTAGCAACAAGTTTTGGGCACTGGTTCCATAATCAACAGCATTATTAATGTGGCTAGTGTACTAACACTTGGGTATTCAATTCAATTCAATTTTATTTGTATAGCGCTTTTGACAACAGACATTGTCTCAAAGCAGCTTTACAGGAATATATAAACAGGGTATACAGATATTAACGGTGCAAATTTATCCCAACTGAGCAAGCCACTGAGTGGCGATGGTGGCAAGGAAAAACTCCCTAAGATGTTTAAGAGGAAGAAACTTTGAGAGGAACCAGACTCAGAAGGGAACCCATCCTCATCTGGGTAACAACAGATTTACATTTATTCATTTAGCAGACGCTTTTATCCAAAGCGGCTTACAGATGAGAGCACACTCACACACCAATGGAAGCAGAGCTGCCATGCAAGGTGCTAGCTTGCAATCGAGACAACTTAGGGTTCAGTGTCTTGCCCAAGGCCGGGATTCGAACCACCAACCCCACGATTAGTGGATTAGTGGACAACCCGCTCTACCGACTGAGCCACAGCCGCCCAAGATAGTGTGGCCTTATGTTTGGCCTTAGAAGCAGCCGTAGTCCAAGCAATCTGGAATTGGAGTAGATGAGAGCTCCAGCCAGAGGTAGGACCTCTGAAACGGATCAGGCAGGTCCAGAAAGCAAAAAGGATCAGGATCTATAGTATCTCCATAAGACCATGTGTAACTTTGCAGAGTAGTTGTTCAAAATGGTTTACCACATATGGTGTGGTTAAAGACTGCACCACAAATCCAATGTGATGGGAAGTGTGAAGTGTGAGAAAAGAAATGGCATTAAACATCAGTTGTAAAAAGATGGCTCCAATAGTATGTCTGCGGAGCTGCATCTGCATGTGTGTTTTATTTATATGCTTGATTGTTTAGTCTTCTTTTTAAGTACCCTGCCTTTTTAAAAATATATAGAACGTAATAATTGAGCATTACAAAGCAAATACATCCAGTTGTATCGACTGAACAGATCACTGTGCAGAAGACTTCTGAATTATTATTTCTGATATTTCGTTTATTTAAAATTCATGAAAGGAGTCTCCAGTGTCAGCACTTTGAACCAATCAAAGGTAAAGCTGAAACTAAGTTTTTCCAACATGCTTTTTTTTTTT
>JAFFST010000508.1:20546-32035 GCA_022414735.1 Noturus placidus | reverse complement strand
TGGCAAGGAAAAACTCCCTAAGATGTTTAAGAGGAAGAAACTTTGAGAGGAACCAGACTCAGAAGGGAACCCATCCTCATCTGGGTAACAACAGATTTACATTTATTCATTTAGCAGACGCTTTTATCCAAAGCGGCTTACAGATGAGAGCACACTCACACACCAATGGAAGCAGAGCTGCCATGCAAGGTGCTAGCTTGCAATCGAGACAACTTAGGGTTCAGTGTCTTGCCCAAGGCCGGGATTCGAACCACCAACCCCACGATTAGTGGATTAGTGGACAACCCGCTCTACCGACTGAGCCACAGCCGCCCAAGATAGTGTGGCCTTATGTTTGGCCTTAGAAGCAGCCGTAGTCCAAGCAATCTGGAATTGGAGTAGATGAGAGCTCCAGCCAGAGGTAGGACCTCTGAAACGGATCAGGCAGGTCCAGAAAGCAAAAAGGATCAGGATCTATAGTATCTCCATAAGACCATGTGTAACTTTGCAGAGTAGTTGTTCAAAATGGTTGCTCATGAAATTCTGCATTTTTCTTATAGGCAGAATGGCACCTTATTGTCTACATAGTTTACCACATATGGTGTGGTTAAAGACTGCACCACAAATCCAATGTGATGGGAAGTGTGAAGTGTGAGAAAAGAAATGGCATTAAACATCAGTTGTAAAAAGATGGCTCCAATAGTATGTCTGCGGAGCTGCATCTGCATGTGTGTTTTATTTATATGCTTGATTGTTTAGTCTTCTTTTTAAGTACCCTGCCTTTTTAAAAATATATAGAACGTAATAATTGAGCATTACAAAGCAAATACATCCAGTTGTATCGACTGAACAGATCACTGTGCAGAAGACTTCTGAATTATTCTTTCTGATATTTCGTTTATTTAAAATTCATGAAAGGAGTCTCCAGTGTCAGCACTTTGAACCAATCAAAGGTAAAGCTGAAACTAAGTTTTTCCAACATGCTTTTTTTTTTTTGAGTCTTCAGAACAGAAGGCTTTGGGTTTCTCTGTAACATGACAATGGAAAAGAGAAATGCTGGTGAGGGAACGACTGTTTACAGCATTATAACCGGAACGAACTTGTTTTGTGGATGTTCCACATCATAAAATGCAAATATAACCAATAAAAATGATGTCTTTTATTAATTAATAAAAAAATCTAATTGTTGGTAAATTACTATGTTTACCCTATTGTAGATTATAACCACATTTTATAAGCCATCGTGTTTTATTATTTACATAATGTATTTTCTGTGTTGAGTTATATAGATTAAAGCAAATGAACACAAAAAAGAGCCGTAATGTTTTCATATCATTAGTGACAATCACAAAAACCAACAAACCATTAAGGACTTGTACAAGGGCAGAAATAAGGCATATGATAGCGGTGTTACATAACTTCATTTTTCTGATCATCGGCAACAGAGTGGCGCATTTGTAAACAGGGTTGGGTTCGAGTTAAAGATCAGGATAAATTAGTAAGTTTAGGTAGGCTGTGATATCCAACAAAATCTCTCATATTCCTTTTAGAATAAGTGTTTGCACAGCCACATATGACCAAAATAGTGCTCTGTCTGTTCTAAGTTTATCACACATTATCCTTGGATTTGTCTGTCGGTCCTGTGAAATTGTTTTCTTCTGTGGCTTGCTTCTACTAAACACTACATCATCATAAAGCAGCTCCTTATATATGGACAACCTGACTGAACTGATCAATAAGGACTTGTACTAACTGCACCGGGATCCTTTACTTTCTCTTCGGAATGTGTGATGTTAATATATGGAAGTTTATTTCATCAGAGTATAAACATACCTTCAGAATGCTCTTCGGAGAAGATACGTTTCTTAAAAGGACACCAATACGTGGTCCATGTTGATGTGAAAAATTCCACAGCGCAAATAGTAATGCTATAAGTAATTAAATGAATAGTAGATGTAAGAGAACAGAAGTGGTTTGGAAGAGTATGTGTGTGTGTGTGCGCGCGCGCTCCTGGAGACATCCGAGGCACAGCTCCTTTTATGGTGTAGAGTTATGTATGTGTGACTGAAGCCCTAAGTACTTACCATGAGTGTGTCCAGGCAGCATCGAACACCTAATCACACAACCCTGATAAAAAATAACACATCTTTGCTTAAAACCAAGAATACATACATGCTCAGTCACGCTTAAGCTGACATTGAAAAGAAATTAATGTGCATGTCGAAGATCTTTGTGGTCAATATATAAAGATATGGTATATGTTACCGTCGCATTCAGAAGTGCTTGGCTTTCTGTGTTTGTGTATGGTGTCTGACCTTGACGTCGCATACATGTATAACCTGGCCTTTTACCCGACATCTAATTCCCCATTTCTTGAATTCCGTCTCTGACTCTTCCTGCAAAACTCATCCTTGATCCTCTGCCAGAAAAACATTGTCAGAAATACTTACTCACACTTTGTGTATGCACCACAGTGTCTCTCTCTCTCTCATATATACACTACATACTGTATAGCAAATGAAAGAAATATCTTTACATGTAAGTGAGAATTTTGCATACATATATACATACCAATATTTTTTATAATATACTAAGGAAAATTTAAGTAGTTCATTGTATGAACATAATAAATTGAGAGTTTTCATTTGAAAACAGTTATAATAATAAAAGAAAGCCATGGCAGGTTGGTGGTGCTGGGATTTGAACTCACTTCTGTCCACTTAATGAATTAAACTTGGGGAAATTGCTGGGCTATAAACAGAACAACATACTCCAGACCATGCTGTTGTAAGTAAATAATCGACTCCAATTTGGCATTTCCCCATGTTCCACATTGCACCCCTCCTCCCATGTGCATTATTTTTGTATAACAGCACAGTCTGGTGTGTAATTTCTTACGCACAACGTCAGGTGATTAACAATCAGAATATCACAGGTCAAGACAAAAAAAAACCACAATTGAGGTAAGCAATCACGAATCAAAACCATAAGCAGCAATTGTAATCAAGCCCGTACTGCTCCCAAAATGAGATCAGTCTGGGAGAAGGATCCTTTTGTGGTCTACCTCTGGGACGCGGTCCTGGTTTTCAGGGTGTCCTGAAAGTCACTGCAAAGAAGTTGGTCGAGGACATTGTGGGCAGGGATGCAGCATCTCCCATCGTGGCTGTAGTCCTCTCATTCAATTAGATATTAGAGGCTTCCAATATCTCAAAAGTTTCTTTGAGACTGGAGACTAGAAGGGATTTGACTCTATAGGCTGGTTGTCCCTCGATTTCTAGGCGTTCTGGTGGTATCGTAAGTGGAATCCAGTGTTTACATCCAGGGGAAGCAGAGGACAATGGAATACTTGGACGTAACAGTTACTAGGGGTGGTTGTGGCGCAGGTGGTTGAGCGAGTTGTCCTTTAATCCACTAGTCGTAGGGTTGGCGGTTTGATTCCCGGCCCATGTGACTCCACATGCCGAAGTGTCCTTGGGCAAGACACTGAACTCCAAGTTGCTCCCGATGGCAAGCTAGCACCCTGCATGGCAGCTCTGCTACCATTGGTGTGTGGGTGAGTGTGAATGGGTGAATGAGACAGTGTAAAGCGCTTTGGATAAAAGCGCTATATAAGTGTGCCATTTACCATTTACTAGAAGGAACATGGTTTCATGATGGAGGGCGCTGACTTGAAACTGAGGAGTATTATCAATCCTCGTCCTATGTGCTTGAGCTTTTCCACGATGCTCCAGTTGATGATGTTTACAGCTGTACTAGAGTCAATCAAAGCTGTAAAGAAACACTATCTGTAAAGAAATCAATAGTGCTTGAGAATATAGATATTTAGAGGGACTCACTGAAGATGGGCATTGCTTTGGTGGGAGCCCAATCCCACTGTTGTAATGATGGACGTTGGACTTGGCACAGTGGCTTAGTTGTTAACATGTTTGCCTCACACCTCCTGGGTTGAGGGTTTGATTCCAGCCTCCACCCTGTGTGCATGGAGCTTACATGCTCTCCCAGTACTTTGTAGGCTGATTGGCATCTCTAAACTGACTGTAGTGTGTGAATGTGTGCCCTGTGATGGATTGGCACTCTGTCCAGGGTGTCCCCCGCCTTGTGCGCCCCAAGTCCCCGGGGTAGGCTCAAGGCTGTGACCCTGTGTAGGATAAGTGGGACAGAAAATGGATGGGGACACTGGGAAACTTGCTGTTGACCAATAGAAGCATAGTCTGAAACTTTATTGTTGTTCATGTTCGAGAGCTGTGAGGTTGGCTTCGCTGATCTGTATACCTTTGATGGCGTTCTTGTTAAGTAAGGATCTCCCGTTATTTTTTGGGCATGGCATTTACGAAGTAGGTGGTCGAGACAGATGGAGAGATCAATGAATGTGTTAAGTGATAATTTTTTGTTGCAACATGCAAGCTCAGTGAGAATAGAGGGTTTGGGGCCTTGGGCATTTTTTGTATGGGATTTGAGTAAGCATGACAATGTGCAGGCTGCCCATGAAAAGTAAACCCACATTGGGCTGTTGTGGCATTTTTAAATGAAAACAATTGCCGTTGTCTCAATCTGTCCCTGTGTTAAATGCAGAAGAAAAACACAGGCCTTTGTTCATACACTCAGCTGCATATCTTTGTGCATTTAGAGGACTTAAAGTGCCATTCACTAGATCGGAGGTCTTCAACAGGGGGTCCGCGACCCCTAGGGGGTCCGCAGAGGTACTGCATGGGGGTCGCGAAACTTTTGGTTGATTAGACATTTTTTTTTATATCCCCCCCTGCAATTTTATGTTATGTTTATAAATGGCAGTGGCATGGCCACCCTACGCACTGTACCTCGCACATGTTTAAAACATTTACACATGGCCCTATAGGACCAGTTTGATATAACACAATTTCATACAATATATATAATTAGGGGGTCCCCGCTCCATCTCGCCATCAGTTTGGGGGTCCTTGGCCTGGAAAACGTTGAAGACCCCTGCACTAGATGGTACGTTAGAGCCAAAACAACCCTGTCCATGAGGTTTCCAAGTGATGTTCATGCACGTTCATGCTCAGTGATCTTAAACACTGACGAACTCGGTCTCGTAAAACTTTCCACTGTAGTCGTGATTGTTGTCATGAGCAGTGTTTGAAATTTGTTTGAATAAATTTGAATTACTAATCTAGAAACTCCAGAACACTGGTATGCAATACAGAGCTTTCTGTCCGAGAGGTTTTTAAAAAAAACAAACACTAACTGCTGTTGAATTTGTATACTAGTACAGCGTCAGGATAGTGAAAATAGTTACACAAAATCCGTCTTGGTAGTGAATGAATAAAACAAAAATAATGTGTTTCTTTCCTGACCCTATTTATAAACCATGCAGCCCCCAAGGGGTCGCGACCCCTATTTTTGGAATCCCTGGATTACCCAGTAGGTTGCATGTTTACCAGATGAACGCAGAAATATATAAATGCAAAGATGAATAAACGCCTCTACTTATTTGTTTGTTTACACATTCATTTCTAACCCACATTTAATTGTTGACTTATTTAACAGTTTAAAATGTTTTATTTGAACGATTTTTGAAATAAAGTACCCAATTTGATCTATTTTTTTTACGTTTTCAAAATGATAAACTTAAAACAGATGCCTCTCTGCAAGCAGTTCATAAATGTTTAATAATTAGTAATAAGCACTAACCATACTTAACCAAAACTTAGTTTCTTAATTAAAACTTTCGTAGGAGCAAGCAATTATTAGTAATTGATAATGGTTAAACAAGTGATTCCATATTAAACACCTCTATACATTTATTAAGTACTGATGTCATGAAGACAAACCTGTGTTAAATAACTATTGTCCATCTACAGTAGTGCCTGTAGACCAAATCTAAACTGAGAGGACTTCACAATTATTCCAGGACATTAAAAGAAGTTGAATTAAATTAAATATTGACATTTAAATAGTCATTTTTAATCAAAAGGACAGTAGCATTCTTCACGTTCTTAACGTTGCATTAATAGTGTATTATGATGAGGGATTATTTGGGTATAAAGCTAAACATTTTTTTTTTATTTAAGGGAACCCGGAGTTAAAAGTAAAAGTCATAAGGTAGAATATGCAATTTTTATTGATTTACAGAGATAAACAGTGATTTACTGGAAGCTTGTAATTATATTTTGAATAATAAATGGTCAACATTTACACATGGTTCTGCTACAAAGAAGAAAAAAAAAAAAACAAACACCTCTAGATTAAGCAATTTATGTTGAAAACGTTTATGAATTAATACTGTATCAATACAATTAGTATTTATTTACAATACTAATGACAGGCCACATAATCCTCTTAGATGGACTAGCTTGGGGCAGTACACTAAATATAACTAAATTCAACAACATTTCTGATGAAAAAATAATGTTCCAAAATATTACACATCGTGAAGATGAGCATTCAGAACAAAGATGAAGGTTTTCTCTCAGATGTGATGCGGGCACCTCAGACTGTAGGTTCTGGTTGACAAACTACCTCATCTAGTTCTGAGATAAAGTGTTGCAGATCCTCAAGACATCGCTCACGAATCTCACCAAGGTTTTCTTTCAAAGGGTTCTGCAGGTGCTTCTCCAGACTAGGGTCTTTGGCCACGAGCATTTTAACCACCATCCCAAACGTCTCGCAGTCTTGGCGATACACCTGAACATCACAAAGGCAGTAAAGCATGTATTATTGTGTAGTCGAATACACAACATATTGGTTTCAAAGATTATTTACCCCTCACTGTTTGCTGTTTGTTTACTGACTATAGAGAAAACCATCACTAAGCTTATTATAATAATATCATACAAAGAGGTCTTGAACCAAATCCTGAGACTGAAATGGCCAAAAAACTAAAGTATCCTAACAACCATTTCTGTATCGATTTGGCACTACATTTCAGGATTATGGATAGATTATTTTTAGGCTGGAATCTATTGGTACATGTCTAAATTCAGGACAGAACTTCAAGCCACACAAAAAGCACCAAAGCATCAATGATATTGCCAAATATGCCAATGTCCAGCATAATTTAATTTGGCTGCACTGGTTGGGGTGTTTCTACTATGTAAAATAGCAACTTTCCGCAAATTCTCTGAATATTTTAGTTATTTCTGTATAGCAAAACCACAAAGTAACTTACCGCATCAAGAATCCTCTAAATCAACAATAAATATAAAACCAAAGAAATGAATCTTTTGATTAAAAGATCACATGATGCACGTGAGACACCTCCTGGTGCAAGACCAAATAACATGTCTCTAATCACAGAGGGAGAGTGAAACGACTGTTAATTGATGGCCGCAGGAAAAAATGTGTTACAGTCGTGGAATTTTTTTTTTATTATTTTGTGTATAAAGGAAAAAAATGGAAACAACATCACAGTACAGGGGAAACTACGCCTTCCAGCTGTGAAGACAGTGTCGTTATCCAAGGACTTGACCAGCACGGAAATCACGTTAACTAAAATAATTTCGTATTAATGCTTTGAAATCCCCTGGTTTGCATGGTCATCGTGATTTTTTATTTCAATTAATTTTATTTTAAAAAATGTATGTAGACCTAAGAACTAAATAAATCGAAGAAAGCCTAGAACTACTCTTTTAATGTGCATTGTTTGATCCTCAGAGGAAGCATCAAAGTCACTTGACCAAAAAAACAAAAAAAAAAAAACAAAAAAAAAAAAAAAAAAAAAAAAAAAAAACGACACTAGGTGGCCAGAGATGATTTAAAACACGTTAAAAATACAGACTACTTCTGAATATATTCCCCCCCCCCTTTATTATTAATAATTATATATTATTACATCTTTACATTAGGAATGTTTGTCTGTTTAGCAATTAGAAAGTTTTGTTTCTAGTTGTTGAGGCCCCCCGGGCGCCCCCTAGCGGCCCCAGCCCCAACTTTGAAAATCACTGGCCTAGTACATCTGATCCTGGACAAGGGGCCTTGCATCCTCCTTTCAAACTTGGACACAGCTCATACCAAAGTACAGTTAATAAACTAATATTTGAATTTGTAATTGACAATGTTCAGTCACTCATTGGTTGAGCAGCCTTCATTCAAAGAACTTGTGGAGGGAATCAGTGGAGGCAAAGAATTTGCAAGGAATTTGCAGTTATGAAAAAATAGCTTGACTGAAACACTTGACTGCATGACAGCAGACTTGTGGATCGCACATAACAGACGTTAATTAGGTAGGACATGCCGCCGAGTTGAGGAAAACACTATGGAGAGGAAGTCTGCAGCATTGGCCTGTGCACGAGTTAAAGGGAGGCATACTTTTGATGTAGTTGATAGGCTACTGTGACAGACAATAGGAGTAATTTTTTTAAAGCTTTCCGTGAATTTGAAACATCTGAGGAGATAGCTGCAGAATGGAATATGATTTTTAGATATGGATGCACTTCTTGAAATGGACCGAGACGAGGAGCTTAATTTTTTCCTTCCTCCTCTTCAAAGATGTGCCGCACACACCCTAAAGCTGAATGCCACCAACAAGGTGGATAAAGCATCATCAAAATGCCCTTCCTGGAAAATTTACCAAAGTGCAATGGGAAAATGTGCTTAGATGCTGAAGCTGTGCAAGATGTTGCGAACATGAGATTTCTGTTCTATGTGTTACCAGATATGTTCTGAGTATAAAGCCATTTCCAAACTGATTGACCTCAGACAAGATCGACTGACTGACATCTGTGGAAAACTTTGAAAACGTGGAGTTACCAGACTGCACCCTCATGAGGTGACGTTTCTGAGAGAGTATGTAGATGTGTTACAACCCCTTTCACAATCCAATAATCTTCTACATGTGGAATGAGCAATCCAAGGTAGTTTCCTTTCTCCACATGTTTTACACATTACCACAAATTACCACATGTCTTACACATCATTACTGCAGTCCTTGAAGCAGTGGACAATTGCTTTGATGCAATACTGAGCAGTCATGAAGAAAAATGGCAACAACGACCATGCCAAAATTTCACTTGTGCTTGCTTCCTCCAGAGAAGAGAGAAGATATGTACAAAACACTGGTTCAGGAGGAAAGATCTTTGGAATCCAGGGCTCTTTGTGCAGCTGAGAGGAGAATTAACCCGAAGACTGATGAATCAGATAAAGATTTTAAGGATTCAGAAAGACAAAAAGGACCAATAAAAGTACAGTGGATGAGTTCCTTGATGATCCTGAGAAAAGCATGCAGTCTCAATTCATTTCCCTTGGTCAAGCAGTTCTTCTTGAAGTATAAAAATACCTTGCCTTATTTAGCCTTTCCTTGCCAAATGATGCGAACAGACTAACTGCAATACTTTTCAGGATTAAACTTTGTAGTATTACGCTTACTCCTTAACCTGGAGCCTATCCCAAGGAGCATCAGGCACAAGGCAGGGTACAATCCATTGCAGGGCAAAATCACATACACACTCACATTCATACACTACAGACACTTTAGACACGCCAATCAGCCTACCTTTGGACTGGGGAGGAAACTGGAGTACCCGGAGGAAACCCCCGACGCACAGGGAGAACATGCAAACTCCGCACACACACAGGGCCACAATGGGAATCGAACCCCCGACCCTGGTGGTGAGAGGTGAACGTGCTAACCACTAAGCCACCGTGCACCTCACCCAGAATAAATATATTTTATAAATAAAATATTTTACATCATATTGCTTTTCTCTTGACTTTATTTACGTGTGACCTTGAAGTAATCAGAATATATTACTTTTATATTGTGATACCTGGATTACGTTACTGATAATTTTTTGTGAAGTAACTGTAATGGAAGACATTTTTAAAGTAACCCTCCCAACCCTGGCTGTTTCTGAATATGTTGTTTATTATTATTCCTTATGATATGGTATGTAACTGAGTAAACACACCAAAGTCAGAGGTGATGGCACATCCAGACAGACAGACAGATAGATTAGATGCAGAGCTCAAATCGAGGAAGAACAGCCTGGCACAAGCCTTAGGATTCTCGAAATGTTTAACATGCAACACAGTACAGATGGGCTTATCAATGCCCCTGTTTTATTGGTAGGCAAACTGAATGAGATTGAGGTGGTCTTCACCACAATGCAGGTTAAGGCAACTGGGCAATAATCATTATGCTCTTTAGGACTGTGTTTTTTGGGTCCCGGTTTGATAACGGACCTTTTCAATATGTCTGGAATAGTGTGTGAATCAATGGAACTTTGAAAATTGTCCGCCCATACAGGGGCTAATTCCGCTAGAAAGGTTTTCAGAGTAAAGGCAGAAAGACTATACTGTCCATTTGCCTTTTTGGAGTCAAGACCTTTGAAAATCTTAACAAATCAGCCAGGCTTATTTGTCGCCTAGATACAAAATCATCAGTTGGCATCCAGTGCATCAGCGCAGTCACTCATGTTTCACAGAGATGCTGAATATGGTGTGAAAGCTGAATTTGCAAGTTTATCCGACAAACAAATGAGCAATAAACCTTCAACATCAATACATTCTGCATTTTACAACATGTGTTTAATTATTAATTATTTAGTTTGAGAGATTTACCTTACCCTGGAGAACACTGACCAACACAATACTGCTATATTCACACCAGCAACCTGCTCATTTATTCAATCAGCCAATCATCTGAGGTATCTGAGGCTACATGGGGCACAGACTCACCCAAACTGGACAGTTGAAGATCAGTGACCAGTTGATATTTTCCCAGCCTCCCAGTTCAGTATTAGTACTTTTATCCTCGTTAATTTGACTCACCCAGTGGGCTAACTAATGAACTTGCCACCCCTGATCATCAAAAAATGTAGTAAAAGGCTAAAAACAAAACACAGTTCATATAAAAACAAACCGATTCAGTCCAACCTTCTCTATTTCTCTTGCTTTGGCTGCAATCGCTTGAGCTCGCCGTTCGTGGAAGTCATCTGCAATGGTAGAGGCTTCATCTGCAGGAGCCAGAGGTTCATCTGTTTGATGCTCGATCACTGGCATTTCTTCCTATGCAGCATACAGAGTATTCTCAACTTACTTAACAACATGGCTCACAATGATCCATATAATCACTGACTGGTGACACACTAATATTCACAGTTACCCATACAAAATGATTGCATGAATACTGCACACATTTGTATTACTCATATTCCGGTTATATTTCTTCAGCAAAATCAATCAGTATGTTATCCAGAAAAATTAAATATTCTATATGTTGAAAACACTGAATATTCAAGAGATTTGTTTAATTTTAATACAGCTGCTGAAGTTAGAAAGTTCATTCATATATTATATATATATACTGTATGTGTATATATATATATATATATATATATATATATATATATACATACATACATACACATACACACAGTGCCTTGCGAAAGTATTCGGCCCCCTTGAACTGTTCGACCTTTTGCCACATTTCCGGCCTCAAACAAAGATATAAAACTGTAATTTTTTGTGAAGCATCAACAACAGGTGGGACACAATCATGATGTGGAATAAAATTTATTGGATATTTCAAACTT
>JAFFST010000507.1:3060-19109 GCA_022414735.1 Noturus placidus | reverse complement strand
CACACACACACACACACACACACACACACACACACACACACACACACACACACACACACCACTCTATTAACAGCTGTTTAACTTCTATCTTTACTTCTGTCTCATTCCTTATTACTTTTACCCAACCCCAGTTTATAAAACAAATAAAAAGGTTTATTGCCACTCCAAAGATCTGTTATAGGATGCGGCCTTCGGAGTGGAAAACAAAATACAGTGGAGTCACATGTTTATTGCTCTGGCTACTCCCTCCGCCCCCAACTCCCACCCCAGCAACAATAAATAATCAAACTTGCCATCCAGTATAAACAATATGCAGTGGCTGTGCTGAGAGAGAGAGAGAGAGAGAGAGAGAGAGAGACACACACAAACAGAAAGAGAGAGACACAGAGAGAGAGAGAGAGAGAGAGAGAACACAGACAGAGAGAGACACAGACAGAGAGAGACACAGACAGAGAGAGACACAGACAGAGAGAGAGAGACACGCAGACAGAGAGAGACACACAGACAGAGAGAGAGAGACACACAGACAGAGAGAGAGAGACACAGACAGAGAGAGAGAGAGAGAGACAGACAGACAGAGAGAGACACACACAGACAGAGAGAGAGAGACACACAGACAGAGAGAGAGAGAGAGAGAGAAAGAAAAGGTGTTCTGGTCGAGTTAAAAAGCATTACTGATACCAAACAAAGTGAACGCCGCGTTCCCACAGTGTGTCCGGGGTAGATTCACACCTACACCAGAGCAACATCTGAGTAAATAACTAGCTTCATTCTTTCCATTATTCGCGCACACACACACACACACACACACACACACAGACGACTCCCACGATTAAACAAATAGTCATTGGAATGGCCCAAAAGCCCTGAAACTGCACCTCCGGCACTGCTCAGCCTCTCTGGTGTGTTGTTTGTTAAGTTGTGTGTGTGTTCGAGTGCATAGACACATTTTTATGGCTTTTTTCAAGTAATAGTCACAGTGGATATGGCAGTAAATCTCATGAAATGGTGCTTGTGCCGTGCTAACTGTACTATAATGCGTGCTAACTGTAGCTTGGGAAATGATCTGTAATGAACAGCGACCGTCAGCTGGATGAGAGGTGGGCCTTCAGGAAAAAGTCTGTCACTGTCAAACTGTACGGACGTTTCGTCGTCTCAAAGAAAGACGCTGCGTGATCAAAGAAAGATGCCACCAATGTGTCCCGCGTCAAGAACATTTCACTGACTTGCCTGTGTTGTCACACAACACTTTTATTGCACGTGTCAACATTGTAAAGAAGAAAATCCTAGTGGGGGGTGGGGGGGTGCTCCGAGTGCTCTTGCTGACCATGTGCATCTCGTTATAGCCACAATTTATAATTATAATAAATTAGCTCTTATACCATGGGGGCGCGCGGTGGCTTGGTGGTTAGCACGGTTAGCACGTTTGGCTCACACTTCCAGGGTCCTGGGTTCGAGTCCCACCGTGACCCTGTGTGTGTGTGGAGTTTGCATGTTCTCCCCGTGCGTCGGGGTTTGCTCTGGGTTCTCCGGTTTCCTCCCCCAGTCCAAAGACATGCATGGTAGGTTGATTGGCGTGTCTAAAGTGTCCGTAGTGTATGAATGTGTGTGAGTGTGTATGTGATTGTGCCCTGTGATGGACTGGCACTCTGTCCAGGGTGTACCCCGCCTTGTGCCCGATGCTCCCTGGGATAGGCTCCAGATTCCCCCGTGACCCTGATTAAGGAGTAAGCGGTACAGGATGGATGGATGGATGGATGGATAGCTTTTATACCAGCTACATCCTTTATGATAATGTCACAAAGCAAAAAAAAAACCCATCGCAAACTGGTTTGATGAACATGACAAGGAATGCCTCAATGTCCAGCTCAATCAGAAAGCTCTGCATTAAATAGAACGGCTTTTTGTGGTGCGGCAGAACTCTGCAACATGAACGCGTCGAAATCGACCAGGAACTCAAAGCAACGGTTTCCGACGTCTTGCCCGGGAAGGGAATCCTAACCAGTGTTAGCGTGGTGTTCCTAATAAAGTGTCCAGTTAGAGAATACTGAGCGACATCGATTCTCACAGCAGGCTTTTCAGACGTACTCTAAGTATGTTTAGAACAGTTATAAACTCACGAAGCAGCTGACATTGTGCACGAAATCTCGAGAAATGTCAAATATTACACGTTTTTTCCCCCATCCTTTTTAAAAAAGTAGCACTCCAGCCGGCGTTTTGAACATCGTACAAATGTCTGTAGGTCCAATTCTCGTCATACTGCCCACCCCTAGGAGCTGCTGTCCAATCAGAGTCTGTAGAAGCTCAATAACGATGATGCTGCGGTGAGGCACTTGGCTGAGACTTTGCTGTGTGTGTGTGTGTGTGTGTGTGTGTGTGTGTGTGTGTGTGTGTGTGTGTGATGAAATGATGAGGCAGGAATAAGACTACAAGCTACAGAGAGGCCACTGCACTGCTGCTCACTCTGACTGTCTGGACACACACACACACACACACACCACTCCAAAGCAATAAATAGACGATACACACTCATAACCACATTTGCATAGACGATACAGTGATATTACATCGAGGCTGCGCTGCCCTGGAACATTCAGCCATGACTCATTCTACAGTAACAACACGGAAATAAACCACTCGCACCATTTCAAACAACCGATCAAAAACATCGAGAGCTTGTTTCCATTCGAGATTCTATATCACGGAAGGGTTTTTGAAGGGGACAATCCCTTAATGTCATGTTCTCAACTCAAACCAGGAACAGCTCACTCAGCCACCCTCCACCCCACACACACACACACACACACACACACACACTGACGGTACTCAGCTCTGAGGAAGCAGTATGACATTAAACTCCCCCACGGCAGTAAATGGGTTGAAACTCTCGATTTTAGCAGACGTGAGAGCATTCTATGAATATAACAAGACCTCTGATGATCGGACTCTCTACTTACTCCACTTAAGAAACGTTCGCTCGGGGTTTTGAGTGATGTCACGCGATAGGCAGAGGACTAAACATGCGCATCGAAGTCAAACTCGCGTCTTTCAGGGACAAGCGCTCTCTTTATTTATATCATGTGGATGAAGCTGATCAATTTGATATGTTCCTTAAGCGGTGTGTTTTTATTTCTTTTTTTTTTTAAACATACACGTCAAGTCCACTCTTGCACTAAGCAGACAATCCTGATTGGCAGTGTGATTCAGTCCAAGACGCGCTTTATCTGTGTCCAGAAAACTCAGGCTCGTGCATGCTGGAACACACAGTACTCGATACATAGATGACAAATTACCACATAGGCACATCCACTTCTTAGTCACTTCTGGGAAGTGAGCTGCAGAAAAATTTTTTTTTTTCCTTTTTCTTTTTTTTGACACGTAAATGCTTTTGCGTACGATTTGTACACTTTGCTTGAGGCGAGAGTAGAGGAACAAGGATATTCGAGTCAACAGGATGCAAGATGGGCTGCAGGCACGTAAAGATTAGGACAGAAGGTACTTTGGTGACTCTGGGTTGATGTTTTTTTGTGTGTTTTTTTTTTTTAAATTGCGTCACTAAGACTGTCAACACAGAGATTTGATCGCTCAGAGACTGCATGGGGCGTGCAGTTAACCAACAAGAGGCTCCACTAACCACAAGAATCTGGTTCACTGACTAGTAAAGAGCATTTCTTTTCAGGCCATGAGACTGCACGTACACGTCCATACTAACAATTTACTGGTTTAGAAAGCAGTAAAGCGTCGCTTGATTATGTTCAAGCCAGGTTTACGGCGTGCGATGTCACGCCCGGTTCTGGGTACGTCATCGACCGGTGTGGAACGATAAGGACATTTTTTCTGTTCACTTCGTTTATATTTCGCCCTCGCTGCTACCATATTTGTAGCTTCATGTTATCCTAGACTGTCCATTTATTAGTGGCTTTTAGACGAGCGTCGTAGTAGTAATCGCACTTGTGTGCTAATGGGCTGGTGAGCACGACATGTGCTCTGAGACTGCTTCTACGATATTCGATTTTCACTGATGTATCAGTGGAATTGAGTAATGTAAAGCAGATTGATGGAAAATAACACCGAGATGAACCGACTTTTAGATGAGACATCTGAGAGGACGGATTTCTGGGGTGAAGTTTGTTGTCTAGTTTGTTGTTTAACAATCTAGCGGCCCTCACGCCGCTTCACTAGCAGAGTGCTAACGTAGCTCTAAAGCAATCTTACTGCAATCCAAATCTCTCTCTCACACACACACACACACACACACACATGCATGCTCTCTCTTTTCGTCTCCAGCATTCAAAGGTAGCAGTGGGTTTGATAGAAGTGCTAGGCTAAGAGCAGTTCCAACCGTTAGCATTGTCAAACTGCCAAGCGAAGATGTGCTGGAGCGTCTGAAGGCACGATTAAAGCCGAGGAGCACTGTGTTTTGTCTGGGGAGAGACGTACTAGGAGGAACTGATCAGACACGAAAGCGGCGCGGAGGTCGATAACGCTAACGGATGACCCAGGCGCTCATAAAGAGCGAGCGGGTTTTCCTACGGGAAACGACTAACTCTCAAATACATACTGAAGACATTATAGGATTATACAACTCATGAAAATGCCTCATTAAAGTTAGATAATCTTTCACTGTGCATGTGCTGTTGTTATGATACTGTGCGGCAAAAAAAAAAAGAGGAAATCTAACGTGTCTTGAATCCTTCATTAAAATTCCTGGTTAGGATTCTTTGATTCCAGGGCCACAGTCTCTCTCTCTCTCTTTCTCTCATACCCACACACACACACACACACACACACTCTGATCCCTCCAGGTACTATTGATTGTATAAACAGCCTTAAGGATGTCACAAAGCCTAGTCTTGTCACTAACAAAGACAACACAATTTGCTATTCTAGTCATTCACAAGCTCTCTTTTATATTTCATCTTCAACATGCACCTCCCATCCCACACACTATTCCCTCTTCTGTGTTAACGGCTTCGCCTTTAATGCACATGGCTTTATCGGTGTCAGCTTTTCACATCGTATTAGCAAGAAGAATCGGCACAGCAGCTTTGGCAACTTGTGTCCAAGGGCAGGTTCCCCAGTGATAACGCTGTGAGATAACTGAGTGCTAGATGTCTTTACATGTGCTGTGTGGATTATTTACAGGTTTTTGGGTTCCCTGCTGTTTAAGCCTTGCTCCATCAACTCCGCAAATCCGGTGGGAGAGCAGCTCGGGCGGGGTGTGTGTGTGTGTGTGGGGGGGGGGGAGTCACTTAGCTTACACCCTTCTCCTGTACCGTTCCTTTCTGATCGTCCGGTCATGGTTTTTCGATGACCGAGATAAATAAATATAAAATACCCCTAAATGATGGCCACTCTGATCTGAAATGAGAAATATGTTGAGGCAGTGCAGAATGACGATAGAGATTACAGCTACAGCGCTTAATGAGGTAGAAACCTAGAAGTGGTATTAGGAGGTGGTGCTCACCCTGTGGTCTGTGTGGGTCCTAATGACGGGGACACTTATACAGTAAAAACAGCATGGCCTTTGGGATGAGACGTTAAACTCTCTGTGGTGGTTAAAATTCCCCCATTGGCCCTTATCTATCATGGCCCCTAATAATCTCCATCTCTGAACTGGCTACATCACCCTGGTCTTCTCTCCACCAGTAGCTGGTGTGTGGTGGCTGTTCTGGAACATTAGGGCTGCCGTCATGTCATCCAGGTGGATGCTACACACTGGTGGTGGTTGAGGAGATTTCCTCCCTATGCAATGTAAAGTGCCTAGAAAAGCGCTATAGAAATCTAAGGAATTAGTTAGTAAAATATTAGTGTGTTAGAAAGCGTCATTGTCTCTACTTCTATTCGGGCGGTTGTGGCGCAGGTGGTAGAGCGGGGTGTCCACTAATCGTAGGGCTGGCGGTTCGATTCCCGCGGTCCTTGGGCAAGACACTGAACCCTAAGTTGCCCCCGATGGCAAGTTAGCGCCTTGCATTTAAGCTCTGCTCCCATTGGTGTGTGAGTGTGTGTGTGAATGAGTGAATGAGACACAGTGTAAAGCGCTTTGGATAAAAGCGCTATATAAGTGCGTCATTTACTCATTTACCACTCTCCTCTCTGTGGCAGTAAAGCCCTTGAACGTGAAATGGAATCAAACTAATTGTAGGCCTAATTATAGCAAGATGTGCAACATACTGTACGAGAAACCAGATCCCCGTGGCCATGTTGGAGCGCAGGAATTGTTTACACAACGTGTACAAGGCTCTCGGACCCTGTGCAGAGAACACGCAGTGTTTAATAAAAACCGCGCTCCCAACGACCGTCGGCATCCTGTGCGTTTGCAGTTTAGCATCATCGACTCATCAGCTAAATCACTTCACACAAGCTGGTGTGTTACAAGAGGGTTTCATGTGTTTCATGTAGGGTTCTAACACCGTCCTAGACTGGGCGACTGTACTTGGTGTTTCAGTCTGCTGAATGCCGGCCGGATTTGCATTTGAACCAGTGTGTGTACAAACAGCATAATGAAGCCTCTCAGATGATTGGTGCTCAATACATACACGTGCTGAATTTTGTTAGAGCTGACCCGAGACATGTCTAGAGATTAATACATGCATACGGTTTACATTTACATTTATTCATTTAGCGGACGCTTTTATCCAAAGCGACTTACAAATGAGACACACACACACACCAATGGGAGCAGAGCTGCATGCAAGGTGCTAGCTTGCCATCGGGGGCAACTTAGGGTTCAGTGTCTTGCCCAAGGACACTTCGGCATGGGATCACCCGGGCCGGGATTCGAACCACCAACCCTACGATTAGTGGATTAGTGGACAACCCGCTCTACCGACTGTGCCGCAGCCGCTCTACCGACTGTGCCGCAGCCGCTCTACCGACTGTGCCGCACCCGCTCTACCGACTGTGCCGCAGCCGCTCTACCGACTGAGCCGCAGCCGCTCTACCGACTGAGCCGCAGCCGCTCTACCGACTGAGCCACAGCCGGTTTACACAGTAACAACTCGTACTCAGGGAGTTGAAGGCTAAAAATAAATGGATAAAAAAGACAAATGTATAATAAATGTATAATGGGTAGTGGTGGCTTGACGGTTAAGGCTCTGAGTGACTGATCAGAAGGTTCGGGGGGTTCAAGCCCCAGCACTGCCAAGCTGCCTCTGTTGGGCCCTTGAGCAAAGCCCTTAACCCTTTCTGCTCCAGGGGGCGCTGTATCATGTCTGACCCTGCACTCTGACATCATCTTCCTAACATACTGGGGTGTGTGAAGAAAAGAATTTCACTCTGCAAATGTATACGTGATCAATAAAGACTCATTATCATAATAATGGATATGGCGGTATTCTGTAACGAGGCGTGTATTTATCATGTATGGAACGAGTGTTGATGTTGAATGTCACATGACAGGCTAGCTTGTTTGTTAATTTGTCTTGTCTTGTGGACGTTCCACATCATTAAATGCAACTATAAACGTTTAAAAAGCATGATGTTCCACTGATTACATACATACACACACACACACACACACTATATATATATATATATATATTTATACACAGCAATATTTGGAAAATTGCTAAAACTACAAGATGTATGATTATTGGACACGTTCAGGCTCGTCACGCATCACACCGCTATGTCATTCCTTATTTCCCCCAGAACAGCACAGTCCCATAATGCAGTGTTTCTTACTTTGTTCCCCCCCACCACTGTAACCTTTTCTTGTCACATCTTCAAACTCGAACGAAATCCTAATAGTATTCTATCTGTTGTGTTTGCTCACTAGTTTGAGTGTACTCTTATTCGCTCTATTCCTGCTTCTAAGTCACTTAACGAACAGATATAGATACATTAGCGCTTCATTTTAATAAAGGGCTAGTGTGAGGTAGTAGTTAGGACTAGTAGGACGGGGCGGCTGTGTCTCAGTTGGTAGAGCGGGTTGTCCACTAATCCACTAATCGTAGGGTTGGTGGTTCGAATCCCGGCCCGGGTGATCCCATGCCGAAGTGTGCTTGGGCAAGACACTGAACCCTAAGTTGCCCCCGATGGCAAGCTAGCACCTTGCATGCAGCTCTGCTCCCATTGGTGTGTGAGTGTGTCTCATTTGTAAGTCGCTTTGGATAAAAGCGTCTGCTAAATTAATAAATGTAAATGTACTTAAACATCTAAATATACAGTAGCAGTACTTGTGTACAGTAATAGTTGTTTTAATTGAAATGTATACAAGTCAGAGATTCTTTTCGGGACAGTGAGGATCATAGTAGGCAGTACGCAGTGAGGATCATAGCTTTGTATTTGTATTAATTGAAGACCCCCCCCACTCCTTTCTGCTCATTTTCACATTGAACTGTTATCTGCAATGCAAAGCAGGGCCGGTCAGATTTTCTCTAAGTATATAATTAATGCTGTTTCTAAAAAGCCCTCTTCACATGGAAAACAGGCGCTCGTGCTGAAACCCCACGAATTACGGGCTCACAGAAAAACTGCTCTCCATCCACTGTTTAGACTTCCAAAACTAATTCATGTAGAATACATAAATCAATGGCTTATACCCACTCCAGACCATTACACCACCTTCTCTAAGCTGCACTTTTCAACTGATCTATTAATATTTATGACAACACCAAACATTTCAAATTGCAACGTTTAAACAGTATAAAGTTCAGTGTGCAATTACATAAGCTGTGCGCTGACTTCGGGTAAAAAAAACAGACATTTCCCTAAATAGCAGGCGATATTCAGACCTGACAAATGGTTTTCCCTAGGAGAAAAAAAAAACAAAAAACAACGCGATCCAAACATTATAATGATGCAGAGAGAGAGAGAGAGAGACAGAGAGAGAGAGTGTGTGAGAGAGACAGAGAGAGAGCGAGACAGAGAGAGAGAGTGTGAGAGAGAAAGAGAGAGAGGGAGAGAGAGAGACAGAGAGAGAGGGAGAGAGAGAGAGTGTGTGTGAGAGAGAGAGAGAGAAAGAGTGTGTGAGAGAGACAGAGAGAGAAAGAGAGAGAGAGAGACAGAGAGAGAAAGAGAGACAGAGTGTGAGAGAGACAGAGAGAGAGAGAGTGTGAGAGAGACAGAGAGAGAGAGACAGAGAGAGTGTGTGAGAGACAGAGAGAGTGTGTGAGAGACAGAGAGAGAGACAGATAGAGAGAGAGAGTGTGAGAGAGACAGAGAGAGAGAGAGAGTGTGAGAGAGAAAGAGAGAGAGAGTCAGAGAGAGAGAGAGTGTGTGAGAGACAGAGAGAGAGACAGAGAGAGAGACAGAGACAGAGAGAGACAGAGAGAGACAGAGAGAGAGAGAGGTGGTGTAAAAGACTGAGTGAGTATGTGTTTGTGTATGTGACGGTACAGGCTTTAGAGTGAAGTTGCTGATAGTGGACAGGTTAATAATGTGCACAGAGTAAAGGAGGAGTAAACAGGGTACTGCGCTGTGCCTGGTACGGATACGTGACCCTGGGAGGTTAAAGGTCAGCTCAGATATGCAGCTTCTCTCGTTAGATTCCATGCCGCTGCCTAACAACAGATGGCTAAAAAAAAGAGGAGCTTCTTTTCACATGGCTGGATGTTAAGCACACACACACACACACACACACACACACTTGCTCACAAGGCAAGTCGCGGCATTTAGGAGCAGACACATGTGCACACATGCCACCGCGTCCGCTAACTTACTCTAGCCTTGTAATAAATGAGCCGAGCTGTTTTCCTTGTGCACCTACGTCTTGTCTGCCTGAGGCGGTATCGAATCGGGATGATGTTTATTAATCCTTTACTGGGCTGTTAAGGCGTAAACACCCTCACAGCGTAGCGATAGTGGCATATTGCCTCGCTCGCCCCGGCCCGCTGTTCCACGTCAATTACGCCTCTCGACTTTCAGAAGCGCGGCCTGATGAATCGTCCGTAAAATCCATTCGCGTTAATACTCCATTGTGCATCTGCCGCTGACTGTAATTAAAGAAGTAAATGACTCATAAGAAAGGATGCATTAGCTGCAGGGAAGGGAGGGGGAAAAAATGACAATAAAAAAAATAATAAAATAAAGGAGGCGACAGAGGAGGCCGGCACGTGCCAAGCCATACTGTTAGGAACGGGAGCTTTCTCGTCGGACTGATCGTGTTTGCATATCAGTGACACCGCGGCGTCTACTCTGGAATGTTCTTTAACGAGTGTAATGAGTTTGTACAGTCGTAGCTATTTATGGAGACGGCGACATATGAAGCCAAAACACGGTTAGAGGAACAGCAGGGGAAGGTGTGGAAAGAGTGACAGATAAGAGAGAACGGGGCAAATGCTGTTAAAGACAGAACAAAGGAATGACGCGGAGAACAATGCACGTGGATGATCGATGCTTACACACGATGCTCTGTGTTCTCCATGCACACACACACACACACACACTCACACATTTTCACTGCCCTTACTTATTCCTTCCGAACTTATGCTGCCTGGGGATCTTCACTATTGTGCATCGTGCCAATTTCCGTCGACTAGCTTAAACGGCGCAGGTTTGCCAACTGAGCTGAGTGTTCGGATGACGCTCAGGACAGAAAGGCGAAAAAGACCGTCTCTTTTATTGGTATTGCATTTTTGTTTGAAGAGTTGCGTCAGATTTCTTCGGTGAGAACAAAACGTTTTTTTTTTTTTCCTCCTAACCAAACATGAAGAAAAGCGTAAAGCGAAAAGATCATTAGGTGTAAAGTGTGTTTCTTTTAAAGGTGTTTCTTTTTTTTCTCCCCCTCTACATGGAGCATTGTCTCGGCTCTTAGTCAACACTCACAGAGAACGCCAAGTTGTGGGAAACTTTTGTAAACATGGCACATTCTTTCTTTGGAGTAATGCTTAGTGTAGTAACAATGAGACGCAAGCAACTTCTACCACATATGGCATGGACAAAACGTATTTGCTAGCCTACTGGGCCGTGTGACTCCCAGTCCCATGTTCTACAAACTTAACGTCCTGGATTAAAACCTGTGATGTGTTAACAAACTAGTTAAGCACAGTAATGGACTATGGAACTCCCTGGTGAGAGGACGAGCGTGTAGGCTTTCGATGTAGCACGTAATGGTTGCGCTTTCTTGCAGCGCATGTAAAAGATAATATTTGAGTCTGGATAGCATGAATACGTCGTGGGAAGTGACTGCATGTTGTGAAGGCTAATATGAGCACTTTATTGTGTCACATAACTGTAGGACTGGGCGATTTATATCGATATAAGATCGATGATTATGCGATACTCTTTTCTGAGATGTTGGTATGGTGATGGATGTTTTGGTTTGTTACTGTTTTGCAGACAATTTGTTAACTAAATTATATATCTTGATACGCATCGTGTATCGTAGAAACATCCTCAAGTATTAGGAGTATATTTTATATATATATATATATATATATATTTTGTCGCCCAGTCATAATTTCACACACCTGTTCCTGATTCAGAAGTGATGGTGCGCCGTCTGTTCATGCTAATTTTTCCAACGTATCCGACTTCCGAAGTCAAACTTTTATTCCTTTCTAACGTCATCTAGATCGCAGCTTGGAACAGGCGCTGTGTGTAGTGCAGCCGGTCGGTGGTGCGATTCGGAAGCATGTGATAGCTACAGGAATGAAACGCTTAGCTTACGTACGTGGACCAAATTTGATTTCTTTTTGACTTTGATTTTGCCGATGTCAGTAAAGAGTAGGGTTTATCTGCTTTAATACAACACCTGACGTAATCTGCTTAGCGACGTGTCCACTCCTGCACACGGTTTAAAGAGCATTCGACACTGCCTTACTGAGCACTGCGAGGCTGTGATCTGGAGCAAACTCTTAAATGTCTGAAAAGCAATGATTCTCAAAACACCACCTGTTATGCTGAAACACACACACACACACACACAGAAGCGCACGTATTGTATCCAATTCATCTTCTGCGCCATCTTCAAAGTATGTTTCATGGACCGGTCCACTCGCGTTCATCATCCACCTTGCTCAAACACATGAATGTGTGTGTGTGTGTGTGTGTGTTTGGAAGACGAGCAGTCATTCCGCTGGGATCCCTATGACATTAGACATTAGCTGCAAGAGAATATAGAGAATATCTCGATATGTCACAGCCAGAGCGATTGGCTACGGTTTGGGATTGAGTTGCAGGGAAAGAGGCTGCTCCATGGGAATAACAACTTCTGCTCAAGTCATTCCAACCTGGGTAATGTGATCCTGCACACACACACCACACAGAGAGAGAGAGAGAGAGAGAGAGAGAGAGAGAGAGAGAGAGAGAGAGAGAGAGACAGAAAGACAGAGAGAACAGAGAGAGAGAGAGACAGAGAGAGAGAGACAGAGAGACAGAGAGAACAGAGAGAGAGAGAGAGAGAGAGAGAGAGAGAGAGAGAGAGACAGAGAGAGAGAGAACAGAGAGAGAGAGAGAACAGAGAGAGAGAAACAGAGAGAACAGAGAGAGAGAGACAGAGAGAGAGAGACAGACAGAGAGAGAGAGAGACAGAGAGAGACTGTGAGAGAGAGGAGAGAGAGAAAGAGTGAGAGAGTGAGAGAGAGGAGAGAGAGAGAGAGGGAGAGAGAGAGACAGAGAGAGAGAGTGAGTGAGAGAGAGAGAGAAAGACAGAGAGAGACAGAGAGAGAGGGAGAGATTGTGAGAGAGAGAAAGAGCAAGAGAGAGAGAGAGAGAGGGAGACAGAGAGAGAGAAAGAGTGAGTGAGAGAGAGTGAGAGAGACAGAGAGAGAGAGAAAGACAGAGAGAGAGAGAGATAGATTGTGAGAGAGAGGAGAGAGAGAAAGAGTGAGAGAGAGAGAGAGCGAGAGAGTGGGAGAGAGAGAGAGTGAGAGAGAGGAGATTGCTTTTGTCTTAAACCAGACTAATATCTAACTAGATGATGGACAAAGGTTTCCCTTTCCTTTCACTGGGGGAAAAAAGGACAAGAAGAAACAAATATTGTTCTCCACAGGACCACCTGGTGTAAACAACAGCCCCATATCAGGAAAAAAAAACCCTCTGGATTGTCAATTCTGCCAACACAATCAGTGTGTAGAATGAGGAGGGCTTGCTGGTGGGATCAGACACCTCCAATCTGCGCTGTGATGCTCGATGACGCCTCCTCCGAAGCTGCAGGCCTCAATAAACGTCGGCGCAAAATTACGTGGCGAATCTTACAGGCCTTAAAGGGACGTGGGATGAAAATATTAAATACTGCTGAGTGGTGTGGCAAATTACGGGAGCGCCGGTAGTTTGATTTTCCGTGCTTAATGATAAATGTGTCTCTTACAAAGTACTTTGGGTTGTTAGCAGAACGTAAAGCGACTTTGTCATGTGTTAACTTTAATGCTGCGTGTCGTATATGATCACATTACGCAGGTGCTGCATGTAACAGCATTACAGTTCATCAATGCGAAAGCACGCTTTCTTTCGTTCGGTCGTTCTTTCTTTCAAACTCTCTCCTCCTTCTTCCTCTGCCTTTCTTCCTCTTGCTCACACTCACACACCATTTACCCTCTCATTGCCCTTCTCTCTAGACCAGAAAAAGAGCCACGGTGAATGAGACAAACATAAAGTGAGGAGGCAGCCGGAAATAGCATTGCTCCGAACAACAAGCGCAGCAGAAAGCAAGGGCACAGCATCTATGGAGCGGAGAGAAGGCAAAATGACAGACTGCTGTTCACCTCCATTAGCCGCTGGGGGGGGAGAGAGAGAGAGAGAGAGAGAGAGAGAGAGAGAGAGAGAGAGAGAGAGAGAGAGAAAGAGAGAGAGAAGAAGCATCCAGGAGCATACGACCTGTGAAAGAATCGGAGAGATCTCTTTAAATCCGGCCAGGGCCGTTGCCGCATTAATTCTAGGGGAACTATAATCTCTCAAGCAAATCAAATTACTCTCATTAACTGTCCAAGAAAACGGCCTCAGTAATAAGTGTGTGTAAAAAAAAAGTATTTATTACCAATAATCACCCGTTTAAAATGAAGCAACGCAGCCGATGGGTTTTATTTTTTTGCTGATTAAAAATGAAAAACAGGAAAGGGCGTTTGCACACACACACACACAATGAGGACAGTCTGAGCAAGGATGACGCAGTGATTAAGGTTAAAAGAACAGAGGCCGTATAAGCTTTAAGGACGTTTTTGTGCAGGCGAGCGTAGCGCAACCGAAAGCGCGGAGAGCCAATCTCTTGTCTAGTTAACACAGCAGAAATGTGACATTCTCCTTTTTAATAACGCTCGGCGGCATCTAGGGGTAATTTCCTTAAAAATAAAACCAATTAATTACATCAGAAATGTTAATGGAAAAAATATATCAAAGGAGAGATAAATAGGATTCGGCGCCATAAAATCAATTAATAGGAGAGGTCAGCGTCTCATTCATTTGTGAGATTAACATAATTACCTATTTTTCTTTTCCTCATTTACTGCTCCGTTCATTTGGGACCACGGCGCTGTCCCCCTATCCCAACGGAACAAACAGAGCGAGAGAGAGAGAGAGAGAGAGAGAGAGAGCGAGAGAGAGGCGAGCTGGCCTAAATTAAACATCTCCATCCATACTGAATGTGCATATTAACACTATGGACACACAGTAATTACATTTCTTACTGCATACTGTTCCGACGGTAAATTATTTTAATTTAGCCTTGAAGGCTACCTCTTTATGCGATGGTCTGGTACGGAGAACCTGATTTACTAACGTAATTAAATCGGTCAAAACAATAATAAAAAAAAAAACAATAACAATAAAAACAATAATAATTATAATAACAATAATAATAATAAATCCAGATCACTAAAATGTTGCGATTAAAGTTTTGATAGATCTCTCCGTAAACATAAGACTGCCACGTCCTTGTTTCGGACACAAATGTACTCTTCCTGTCTTACGATATGTAAACAAAGTGGCAAAGATGATCAGAATAACAGAAGTACACATAAATGGGTTTATTATGCACTTATCACTAATAGTAAACTGCGGGAGCTGACTTCCGAAGGATAAAAATACATCAATATAAGGTTTGGTTTTTTTAGGCGGCTGTGTCTCAGTCGGTAGAGCGGGTTGTCCACTGATCCACTAATCGTAGGGTTGGTGGTTCGAATCCTGGCCCGGGTGATCCCATGCCGAAGTGTCCTTGGGCAAGACACTGAACCCTAAGTTGCCCCCAGTGGCAAGCTAGCACCTTGCATGCAGCTCTGCTACCATTGGTGTGTGAGTGTGTCTCATTTGTAAGTCGCATGTAAATGTGAAATTATATCTCTGTAAAGCTGCTTTGAGACAATGTCCATTGTA
Organism: Noturus placidus; assembly: GCA_022414735.1. Lineage (NCBI taxonomy): Eukaryota > Metazoa > Chordata > Actinopteri > Siluriformes > Ictaluridae > Noturus > Noturus placidus. The sequence continues at coordinate 3,857 of JAFFST010000507.1, read as the reverse complement.
AAAAGCGCTATACAAATTGATTAATTATAAATTACATAGGAAGCGATGGATGTTTGTCGAAACAGCGCCACCGGTGGTTGTAGGAAAAGTGCACAGAATGGTATGAAGAAGTGAGATTGGGCTGATTTCTTTCTAGCCCAGACTGTAGATTCATGCAGCTGTATCGGTGACAGACGTGTCAAAGTGATTCGTACAGAGTGAAACACCCATTGGTCTGATTGGTCACGTCCACAACACGTCATCGGTAGCGATTAAAGAAGGCACCGTGTGAGTAATGAACCGGGACGACATGGAGTGATTCATTCAATCATCCTTTCTTCACTAAAATCAATTTGGAAGGGGATAACCAGACTAAACACTTGTCTAATCAAAGTGAAAATTACACACACCAAAACTAAAAAGCTCAGATGACAGAAGTCTGTTAGTGTTCTGTGGGTTGAGTCTTCTGATGGGCATATTTATAATTCAGAAGGAAGACGTTATGACTTGTTTAACTCTTGAATGCAGCTGCCTAGCTGTCTTTAAGAGTGTGCGTAATAACGTGCTCCATTATCACTGCTATTATGCCATCAATGACACCCTGGGATATAAAGCAAACCAAACAGTTTCATTGTTTAGATATTGACCCTTTTAAAAAAAAAAGGCTATAAAAACGGATTAACTAGCTGCCTCTGTGAGAACTTCTTCAAAATAATAAGCTAATGTATTGGGGCAGCTGTGTCTCAGTCGGTAGAGCGGGTTGTCCACTAATCCACTAATCGTAGGGTTGGTGGTTCGAATCCCGGCCCGGGTGATCC
>JAFFST010000504.1:4124-20928 GCA_022414735.1 Noturus placidus | reverse complement strand
ACTACCTAACAACACCCTGGAATACCCTAGTAACTACCTAACAACACCCTGGAATACCCTGGTAACTACCTAACAACACCCTGGAATACCCTAGTAACTACCTAACAACACCCTTGAATACCGTGGTTAGTACCTAACAATACCCTGGTAACTACCTAACAACACCCTGGAATACCCTAGTAACTACCTAACAACACCCTTGAATACCGTGGTTACTACCCAACAACACCCTGGAATACCCTGGTAACTACCCAACAACACCCTGGAATACCCTGGTAACTACCTAACAACACCCTGGAATACCCTAGTAACTACCTAACAACACCCTGGTATGGAATACCCTAGTAACTACCCAAAAACACCCTGGAATGGAATACCCTAGTAACTACCTAACAACACCCTGGAATACCCTAGTAACTACCTAACAACACCCTGGAATACCTTAATAACTACCTAACAACACCCTGGAATACCCTAGTAACTACCTAACAACACGCTGGAATTCTTTAGTATCTACCTAACAACACCCTGGAATACCTTAGTAACTACCTAACAACACCCTGGAATACCGTGGTTACTACCTAACAACACCCTGGAATACCCTGGTAACTACCTAACAACACCTAGCAACCAAGTGGAATACCCTAGTAACTACCTAGCAACCACCTGGAAAACACTAGTAACTACCTAGCAACACCTTAGCAACCAAGTGGAATACCCTAGTAACTACCTAAAAGCCCCCTGGAATACCCTAGTAACTACCTAGCAACACCTTTGCAACCTCCTAGAATTCCCTCTGTAACTACCTAGCAACACCTTAGTAACCACCTGGACTACCCAAGCAACCTCTTAGCAACCACCTGGAATACCCTAGCAACTACCTAGCAACACCTTAGCAACTACATAGAATACCCTAGTAACTACCTAACAACACCCTGGAATACCCTAGCAATCAACTAGGAACACCTTAGCAACCTTCTAGAATACCGTAGCAACACCTTAGCAACCACCTGGACTGCCCTCGTAACTAACGAACAGCACCCTGGAATACCATAGCAACGACCTAGCACCCACCTGGAATATCCTAGTAACTACCTAGCAACCACCTGGAATACCATAGTAACTACCTAGCAACACTTTAGCAACCACCTGGAATACCCTAGTAACTACCTAACAACACCCTGGAATACCCTAGCAACCAACTAGCAACACCTTAGCAACCTCCTAGAATACCGTAGCAACACCTTAGCAACCACCTGGACTGCCCTCGTAACTAACGAACAGCGCCCTGGAATACCATAGCAATGACCTAGCACCCACCTGGAATATCCTAGTAACTACCTAGCAACCACCTGGAATACCATAGTAACTACCTAGCAACACTTTAGCAACCACCTGGAATACCCTGGTAACTACCTAACAACACCCTGGAATACCCTGGTAACTACCTAACAACACCCTGGAATACCCTGGTAACTACCTAACAACACCCTGGAATACCCTGGTTACTACCTAACAACACCCTGGAATAAAACCTTGCAAGAGTTCATCCATAAATGTTTTTTTATTCATCCCTCCTTTTAATTCATCTGGTCTTTCTCTTTCCGTTCTTCTTTCCAGTGCGTCTGTATGTAACGCCGCATGTCTACAACACTGTTGTTGTCTTCTGCAACACAAGAAAACACACACACACACAGTAGAGCTCACTATCTGGCAGATATGAAAGATTTCAGATAGTAGAGATGCGTGTTGTCCTGAGGGACGAGCAAACTTTCTATTGTCCTGTAACACTGCACTGGTGTGTTTGTTCCCTCAGGTCTTTCTCTCTCTCTGTCTCTCTCTCTCTGTCTCTCTCTTCTTTATTTCTCCTCTTTCTCTGTCTTTTCAATCTGTACAGCCTCATTAATAATGAAGCATTGTTCTGGTCAACCGCGTGTCTGTCTCTCTGTCAACCCGTCTCGCTGTATGTCTCTCTGTCCACCCATCCCTGTCTGTCTGTCTCTCTGTCAACCCGTCTCGCTGCCTGTCTCTCTGTCCACCCATCCCTGTCTGTCTCTCTGTCCACCCATCCCTGTCTGTCTGTCTCCCCGTCTCGCTGTCTGTCTCTCTGTCCACCCGTCTCGCTGTCGGTCTCTGTACATCCATCTCTCTGTCCACCCATCCCTGTCTGTCTGTCTCTCTGTCTACCCGTCTCGCTGTCTGTCTCCCTGTCCACCCGTCTCGCTGTCGGTCTCTGTACATCCATCTCTCTGTCCACCCATCCCTGTCTGTCTGTCTCTCTGTCCACCCGTCTCGCTGTCTGTCTCTCTGTCCATCCGTCTCTCTGTCCACCCATCCCTGTCTGTCTGTCTCTCTGTCTATCCGTCTCTCTGTCCACCCATCCCTGTCTGTCTGTCTCTCTGTCCATCCGTCTCTCTGTCCACCCATCCCTGTCTGTCTGTCTCTCTGTACACAGCCTTTTCTGATTAAAGTTACAGGACTGTCTCAGATTAAATAAATAGATAGATAAGTTAAATAAATAAAATAAAGAAGTATTCTTATTCACCTCTTTATTTTATTTTATTTTTAAATGTTGGAAAAGTTTTACATTGAGGAGATACGACTGTGGCTCAGTTCATTATAAATGATAGAAAGATGGAGAATTTTTTTTTACAAAAAGGACACGCGCAGGTCAGATTTATTCTTAGCTTTCCCCACTCCACTTTATATTTATTTTTGTATTTTTGATATAATCCGTGAACTGTAAGTTATAAATAAAATCCTGTGGTTTATTCTTTCACTTCAATCATTTACTCTAAAATGAAGTAAAAGTTTCACTTGGTGCCTTTTTCACTTTAACACACCGCTAAATGTGATAAACTAGCATGGCTAATATGTCATTAACGTGCTGTTAGCGTGTCACCATGCACACACACACACACACACACACACACACACACACAGCAGGTGTCAGACTGGGGTTAAAGGAGCAGCGTAACCGGGGTCAGTGAGCCACACTGTCCCACCAAATGAGGTGGAAAATGAGGGGCGGAGAGACCCACCCCTCTGTCCGTCCCTCTCACACACACACACACACACACACACACACACACACTGCTCTTTCTGCTGTTCTGAGCTGGTTTGAATACAGCTGCTGCCACTCATGAATTTAGGACGGCACTTAAACAACACAACGACCCGTCTCTCTCTCTTACACACACACACACTCACACGCACTTTCCCCCACTTGACCTGACTTTGTATTGGTCTTTCAAAGGATCTAAATCTGTGTTGAGTCAGTAAGAGTGTGTTCAAAAGCAGTTCAAAAGGTTTTAATGATCGTCTTGTTTAAGAAGTATATCAGGTTTTTTTTTAAAAACTCTCACTTTTCTTTCTTTCTCCACCCGGATTTTAGAGGCTTTGGTGGGGGGAAAAGGGTTCGAACACTAACCAGCTCAGAGAATTCGCTCGTGAATTATATCTAAATCATCATGGCCGATCGAATGGGAGGAATAAACGTTTTGGGGTTTTTGTTTCCAAACATGGCACCATGTGTTTTTCTTTTCCGATCACGAAACTTTGAGTGATACCAGATACCAGATACCAGATCCCAGATCGCTGATCCCTGATCCATCATCCCTCACCCCAGATCCCTCATCCCATATCCCTCATCCCAGATCCCTCATCCCAGATCCCATATCCCTCATCCCAGATCCCTCATCCCAGATCCCTCATCCCAGATCCCATATCCCTCATCCCAGATCCCTCATCCCAGATCCCATATCCCAGATCCCATATCCGTCATCCCAGATCCTTCATCCCAGATCCCATATCCCTCATCCCAGATCCCAGATCCCAGATCCCTCATCCCATATCCCAGATCCTTCATCCCAGATCCCTCATCCCAGATCCCATATCCAAGATTTCTCATCCCAGATCCCTCATCCCAGATCCCTCATCCCATATCCCAGATCCCATATCCGTCATACCAGATCCCTCATCACATATCCCTCATCCCAGATCCCAGATCCCTCATCCCAGATCCCTCATCCCAGATCCCAGATCCCTCATCCCAGATCCCATATCCGTCATCCCAGATCCCTCATCCCAGATCCCTCATCCCAGATCCCATATCCGTCATCCCAGATCCCTCATCACATATCCCTCATCCCAGATCCCAGATCCCAGATCCCTCATCCCATATCCCAGATCCCTCATCCCAGATCCCAGATCCAAGATTTCTCATCCCAGATCCCTCATGCCATATCCCAGATCCCATATCCGTCATCCCAGATCCCCCATCACATATCCCTCATCCCAGATCCCAGATCCCTCATCCCATATCCCAGATCCCATATCCGTCATCCCAGATCCCTCATCACACATCCCTCATCCCAGATCCCAGATCCCTCATCCCATATCCCAGATCCTTCATCCCAGATCCCTCATCCCAGATCCCTCATTACATATCCCAGATCCCTCATGCCATATCCCAGATCCCATATCCGTCATCCCAGATCCCTCATCACATATCCCAGATCCCTCATCCCAGATCCCTCATCCCAGATCCCATATCCAAGATTTCTCATCCCATATCCCAGATCCCTCATCCCATATCCCAGATCCCTCGTCCCAGATCCATCATCCCAGATTCCAGTCTCGTATCATTTTCTTTCCAAATGACTATGTTTTTATGCTGTAACACTTCACAGTTTAAATCTCACTCACACACAAATCGCTAACAGTGCAAATATAATAATGTGTAAAGTTTCAATATGAATAAAGCTAAATCCTAACAACGGAAGAAAACATTCATGTTCCAAAAATACATTTATTTTCCGAATCCAACTCCAAATCTTCCAATCCATCATTCGTTACATGATCCAATATCCAATCCAGCATCAGATCAGTGGCGTCTCTGCCATATATAATCACAGCGAGGTTGAATTCTTTTATCTGATTGGTTAGAAGGAGTGGCACTCAGTGACTATGTTTACATGGACAGCAGTAATCTGATTATTGACCTTACTCTGATTAAGATAATAGTGTGATGAAGGTGTTTACATGAGTCGCTTTTAGAATACTCCTGTCATGTTCCTGTTTTACATGTTATAGATCATAATTAGATTAACAGCCTGCGTCATTACGTCCCCGCGCCACACCGTCCGACGTCCCTCCAGAATTTCACGCATCAACATACAGTTCGTCGTCGTTATGGAACTGTTTACAGTTTTGTGTGTTTCAGGTTTAATTTTATGAACGCTTCAAGTGCAGTTAATTATTTGTCGTGCTGTAGGTGCTAATAGACGACTGCGTGAAGCCGTGGGCTGCGTCTCAAACTGCGTAGTTACCGTCTATATAGTAGCCGAGATACGTGTATTTCTTTTACTACAGGTCTATAGCAGGTAAGTACGTGGTTTGGGACGCAGCCGCACTCTCTTGTTTGTGTTAAACGGTTGAGCGTTGCCGTGTGTTATTGTGTCCTGTCTCACAATGCGGTGAAAACTCTCACACGATGTTAATAATGTGATTAAGGTGTGTACATGTCTGTAATACATGTCCATAATGCGATTAAAACAGGAATACTCCACACGTCTTCATTCCATTAGTGTTTACTTCGAGTCTGAGTTTAATCAGATTAAAGACATCAATAATCTCTGTTTACATGCTAGTGTCTTAATCAGAGTATCGTCTTAATCAGGTTCATATCGGATTATCGTTGTCCTTGTAAACATACTGAATTAGGGTTCTTTTATTTATTAAATGTTTGTTTGTTTGTTTTTTAAAGAGTTATGACCTTTAGTAGCAGTGATAAGTGAAGTGTTCATGAAGAGCCCAGATCCTGCTCGACTTTATTAAGTGTTATTATTATCGCCGCTGACGCCTACATAACCCCCGCGTAAGCAGCGATAATAATAACACGTAATAAAGTCGAGCAGCGTACGGTTGTAACGTTCTGACTTCTGTTAAACATCGTGTTAAACATTGTGTTACAGTAAATGTTTTAAAAAAAAATTGTTTTATGAATACGTGCGATGGGTTCATAACACCGTAACCACGAGCTGTTACTATAGAAACGATAACGTAGCCGATCGAGCGCATTGATACGGTATAAAAGCTGTGATTTCGCAACACCTTCTCGACCAATCGGTATCCAGAATTCATTAGAAGCAGAAAAAGGAACAATAATTACTGAAGTAAGTGTAAAGTTTATTTTTAAGAAACATTAGAGTGGATATTTCTCTCTGAGTGACAGGCCACCTGTAAATGTGTGTGTGTGTGTGTGTGTGTGTGTGTGTGTAGCAGAAGGCCAGGCGCTGGTGTCTGACACTGATTTGTAAAAGGAGACAATGCGACTCATTGAGACTCGGAGCTCCACTGTCTGTTACACACACCTCGGCCGTCCCTCTCCAAAGCAGCCACGACTCTTTAAACGGGACACCAGATTGCCCCGGGGCCGGCTGGGAGGGGCCGTGTGTGTGTGTGTGTGTGTGTGTGGTAATGGGATACTTGTTGCTTTGACAATGAGATTCCACCGTAAAAGGGGGCGAGACACAAGGTGGCACGTGAGCGACTGTTTTATGAGCAAAAACAAAAGTCACACACACTCTCACACACACTCACACACACACACACTCCTGTATGGCCAACAATAGTCTCACTCCCCGATCTGTCGCATTGTTCGCTCACATTACTCAAATCCCTTTCCATCTGTTGCTTTGTTGTGTTAAAGCTGTAAACTTTCTGTAAGGATAAATAATTTACAGCCTCGCTCCGATCCTCGCTCATCACGACTGAGTTTATAAACATCTACAGTTCTTTTAGAATGCCTAGAACATTTAGAAAGTTCTTCGCCTCACCCGCACAGCACCGTGACCTTCGATACAGACCTTGGAGATGCACTACTTCGTAAGAGAACTCTCAAAACAATTCTTTACGGAACCTCTTAAAGCAATGGAGCATTTCCCTGTCAGGAAGTAGAACCTTTTAGGAGGTGGAGAATCCTTCATTAAATCCATTACTCCTGATAAGGAACACATTTCTCAAGAATAATGGATCCGCAAGACGAATGGTTCCTCAAGACGACTGACTCCTCATGAAGAATGGTTCCTCAAGAAGAATGGTTCCTCAAGACGAATGGTTCCTCAAGAAGTATGACTCCTCAGGACGACTGGTTCCTCAAGACGAATGGTTCCTTAAGACGAATGGTTCCTCAAGACGACTGACTGCTCAAGATGAATGGTTCCTCAAGACAAATGGTTCCTCAAGACGACTGGTTCCTCAAGACGAATGACTCCTCAAGACGACTGGTTCCTCAAGAAGAATGGTTCCTCAAGATGAATGACTCCTAAAGACGAATGACTCCTCAAGACGAATGGTTCCTCAAGACGAATGGTTCCTCAAGACGATTGGTTTCTCAAGACGATTGGTTCCTCAAGATGAATGGTTCCTCAAGACGACTGGTTCCTCAAGACAAATGACTCCTCAAGACGAATGATTCATCAAGACGAATGGTTCCTCAAGACGAATGGTTCCTCAAGATGACTGACTCCTCATGAAGAATGGTTCCTCAAGATGAATGGTTCCTCAAGACGACTGACTCCTCTAGAAGTATGGTTCCTCAAGACAAATGACTCCTCAAGACGAATGGTTCCTTAAGACAAATGGTTCCTCAAGACGAATGATTCATCAAGACGAATGACTCCTCAAGACGAATGGTTCCTCAAGATGACTGACTCCTCATGAAGAATGGTTCCTCAAGATGAATGGTTCCTCAAGACGACTGACTCCTCTAGAAGTATGGTTCCTCAAGACAAATGACTCCTCAAGACGAATGGTTCCTTAAGACAAATGGTTCCTCAAGACGAATGATTCATCAAGACGAATGACTCCTCAAGACGAATGGTTCCTCAAGATGACTGACTCCTCATGAAGAATGGTTCCTCAAGATGAATGGTTCCTCAAGACGACTGACTCCTCTAGAAGTATGGTTCCTCAAGACAAATGACTCCTCAAGACGAATGGTTCCTTAAGACAAATGGTTCCTCAAGACGACTGACTGCTCAAGACGAATGGTTCCTCAAGACAAATGGTTCCTCAAGACGACTGGTTCCTCAAGAAGAATGGTTCCTCAAGACGAATGACTCCTCAAGACGAATGACTCCTCAAGAAGAATGGTTCCACAAGACGAATGACTCCTCAAGACGAATGGTTCCTCAAGAAGAATGACTCTTCAAGATGAATGGTTCCTTAAGACGATTGGTTCCTCAAAACAACTGGTTCCTCAAGACGAATGACTCAAGACGAATGGTTCCTCAAGACGAATGACTCAAGACTAATGACTCCTCAAGATTTTATATGAGAGTTTTGTTTTCATTTACACACTTAGATTAAAATTCAAGGATGAAGTATATTCTTGGTTTCTCGAACGGTTCTTCCAAGGTTCATTCAATAATTAAGAGTTCTTATCTTCAGAAAGTTTATTAATGAGAAGAAAGGAGAACACTTCTATAACAAGAACCCTTTTTTGTGAGTGAGCTTGTATAGACTACACTCTTATTCCATTCAGAACGGGTTCTTTATCAGAAAGTAGAACCCTTTAAGGAACTGAGAACCCTTAGTTGCTCCGTGAACGCTTAACACGTGCACAGCACCTGATCTTAATCACCACACAAGTTCTAAAAGTTTTTAAAAAGGAAGTAACGAACCAAGAGTTCCTGCAAATCTGAACGAGCTGTTGCTATAGGAACGAGAACGATTAGGTGTTAGAACGAGAGTGTGTTAATATCACAAATCAGCACCTTTTGGACTGATCAGAATCCCAGAACACCTCTGGGGGCTTCTTCTTCTCCTCCTAGAATCAGTGAGGATATTTTCTCTCTCTCTCTCTCTCTCTCTCTCTAAAAGTATTAGCACCCCATTGCTGTTTTCTGCCCTCAGGTTCAATGTTCTCCATCAAACGTTTAGGGGGGTTTTAGGGGGGCGGGGTATAACCTAATATATAATCTCAAAAGTTTTTTTTTTTTTTTTATCAGACCAGATCCATATGCTTGTTTCCAGATGAATCTGAATTTCCCTGTGATGAAATATTCATGAGTAACCTGCAGCCATTTTGTTCTCCGTGTCAACAAACATTGTCTCGTGTCATTATTCATCCCCATTGTCAGAGTTTGGTGATGACCTTATTTTTTCTGGCTTTTCTTCTCTCTGTGTCAGTGACAAGCTGTTGCCTGGTCCCTCTGCGCCACTCCTCTCTCTCTCTCTCTCTCTTCTCTCTCTCTTTCTTTCTCTCTCTCTCTCTTCTCTCTCTCTCTTCTCTCTCTCTCTCTCTCCCTCTCTCCCTCTCTTTCTCTCTCTCTCTCTCTCTCTCTCTCTCTCTTCTCTCTCTCTCTCTCTCTTCTCTCTCTCTCTCTTTTCTCTCTCTCTCTCTCTTTTCTCTCTCTCTCTCTCTCCCCCTCTCTTTTCTCTCTCTCTCTCTGTCTCCTTCCTCTCCACCTGTTGAACCCCGATGGCATTGTGCCTTCTCTCTCTTCGTGCACGCCTCCTTCTCTCCTCACCGAGGGTATATAAAGAGAGCGCTTCATGCACACTTCACTTCACTTCACACACACACACACACACACCCACACACACTTCAGCAGAGATGTCCGTCTCTCTCTGGTGCGAGGAGGAATCGGTGAGATCTGGGACGTCGGTCCGAGCGTCCTTCGACCCCAACGCGTCCGGGCTCAGGGTCATCGAGAGGCTCCTGCACTCCGAGGAGAGATACGTCCCGTCTCCGCTCTACATCTCCCTCGTTCAGAGAGAACCCAAACGCAGGGAGCAACTCGCCAAGTGGACGCTGGAGGTAGACATCTTAAACCAGACGTTATTATTAGTATTATTATTATTATTATTATTATTATTATTATTATTATTATTATTAAGAAAACCGTCATCACTAATCGCTAATCATCATCACATGACATCTATTGGGACGTAAATTGCACACGTGATGATGGAATGCTGAGAGAGACAGACAGACGGGCAGACAGACACTCGGATCAGGTCTTATCAGGACAGTATTGTGTAAAGAATGTTAATCTCTGCGCCACGTCGGTGCCGTGACCTGTAATAAAAATGTTCTGCTCCGGTTAATATTCAGTCGTGTGGAACGTTTATGGGTTCACACGGAGAAGTGGTTGAGTGCCATGTTAATTTATGCAAATTTATGCTAATTGATGACAATCACGTACTGTATTTGGTGTCTTGAGCGCTCTTCATGTTGTTCCCAATAAAAAAAAAATATATAAAAAGAGGCGTGGCTTTCAAATTTATTTAATGCCTTTAATGCCATTCTATATAGTTTTAAAGTGCATTTTCATGGTAACTTGTGTCATTTTATGCTAATTGGCCCCTCTCTCTCTCCTGTGCAGGTGTGTTGTGATTGCGGCTGTGACGAGGCCGTGTTTCCTCTCGCCGTCTCTCTCCTGGACCGCTACTTAGCGTCCACTCTGTCTCTACCCGTCTCTCCGACCTGTCTCGCCGCCGCATGTGTCCTCGTGGCGTCCAAACTGACGGAGAGCGAGACAGTCACTGCGCATGCGCTGTGCGTTTCAGCCGAGTACGAGTTCCTCTCGTCCGACCTGCGCGTGAGTCTCATGGAAATAAAAATAAACCTTAAAAATTTTTATTTTGAGCTAAAATCTAGAACCCTTAATGGTTTTCTGGTTAAATGTACTTGTTATGTAAATTTTACGTTTAATTTGTTGTAGGGTTCTAAATAGAACCTTTAAGGGTTCTCCATTTTCTATCAGCGTATATGGAGAAAGCGAAGTGTCTGCATTCTTTAAATAAAAGGAGGGCTGTGGTTCTTCAAGGCTTTTTTAAGGCTTCATTGGACAACTGGTTCTTAGCTTCTAACAAATGGTTACTTGGAACCCTTTATGATTGTTGTAAGGTTATACGTAGAACCATTAAAGGTTCCAGCAAGCAAAGTATGGTGTACACGCTGAGAAAGAACGAAATGGTTCTTCAAGGGCTTGTTGGATAATTAAGGGTCCTTAGCTTCCAATAAAGACTTTGCATGGAACCGTTTTCGATCGGGAACCAGCTACACATCCTACACAGAACCACATAGAACCTTTGAGGGTTTTACATTTTCTAACAGAGTCTAATGCCAGATTAAAGTATGTCCACTCTTTGGGGGAAAAAATGTTCTTCAAGGGTTCTTTAACTATTTGTGGGTCCAACAGGGAGTTACTCGGAACCATTTTGAATAGGGAAACCCTGTTGCAGGGTTCTACAAAGACAACCAAAGAACCCTTTAATGTTTTGATTTCGTAACCACAAAGTTCGTCAAAGGATTCTTTGGATGTTTGATGGTTCTACATTTTGTTAATGTGGATCCTTTTCTGAAAGGGAAACTCTCTGTTGTTGGGTTCTGCATAGAACCTGTGTAGCGTAGCATAGAACATATAGCATGTAAGATTTACCCTTGGGTGTGAGTGAGAGAGAGAGAGATGATCATGTTTTGTCTTGTGTTGGACAGGAAATGGAGCGCGTGGTGTTGGGAACGCTGCGCTGGGACGTGGCCGGCGTCACCCCTCAGGACTTCATCCCTCACTTCCTGTCGTGTTTGGAAGAGCTGATGGGGGACAGCGAGGACGCTGCTGACTTCGTCTCCACGCTCAGACGCCACGGGGATACGCTGTCCGCCATGTGTGTGTGTGACTCTCGCTTCCTGGGAACTCGTCCGTCCCTGGTGGCTGCCTCCACCCTCAACTCTGCTCTCCGGGGTCTGGAGGCCAAGAGGAGGCGGGAGACAAGTCACATGACCTGCACCCTGGCTACGCTGTGTTGCAGTGACCCGGTGAGTGGGCGGAGTTTACACTGTGTGTGTGAAAGTGTACTTCACTAAAAGTACATCAGAAGCTTACTCGTCGTAAAGCAGGAGTTTTGGGGGCAAAAAAATCTACTGAAATTAAAGGATCGAAAAATATCTTCAAATATCCAAGAATAAAAAGTCACTATTCTGAACTGATGTTAAAAAAAAAGAAGCTGAGCACAAGTTCATCCTGACTGATCCTGCATGAGTCGCTAGTGTGCTAAGCTGTCAGATATTAGGAAAATGTTCTGTTAACTCAGACAAACTAATGCTTCTCTAAAGCTTAATAACCTTTTGGGAATAAAGGAGATGGAGATGTTGGAGATCCTGGTCCTTTCTGCTCTCCGGACCTGCATGATCGGTCTCGGAGGTCCTACTTCTGGATGGAGCTCTCATCTACTCCAAATCCAGACTGCTGGGACAAAGGCTTTTCAAAGCCAAACAGATTACATTTAAAGCAATAATTGTCTCTTTAAGAATGTCTGTTGTTACCCAGATGAGGATGGGTTCTCTTCTGAGTCTGGTTCCTCTCAAGGTTTCTTCCTCTTAAAACATCTTAGGGAGTTTTTCCTTGCCATTGTCGCCACTCAATGGCTCACTTTTACTGTGTATGTACTGTGTTTGTATTCATGTGAAGCTGCTTTGAGACAATGTCTATTGTAAAAAGCGCTATACAAATAAAATTGAATTGAATTGAATTGAATAAAGGCTAAGGCACATTAGCTACCAAACCAAAACTCAACTAGCTGGCTAATTTAACAAGCTAATGTACAAAACTAAACTAGCTGGCTAATTTAACAAGCTAATGTGCAAAACTAAACTAGCTGGCTAATGTACAAAACTAAACTAGCTGGCTAATTTAACAAGCTAATGTACAAAACTCAACTAGCTGGCTAATTTAACAAGCTAATGTGCAAAACTCAACTAGCTGGCTAATTTAACAAGCTAATGTGCAAAACTCAACTAGCTGGCTAATTTAACAAGCTAATGTACAAAACTAAACTAGCTGGCTAATTTAACAAGCTAATGTACAAAACTAAACTAGCTGGCTAATTTAACAAAGTAATTTGTAAAACTACTAGCTAGTTGCAATTTTTTTTTGCAAATCTTTAATTTAACAAGCAACTTTATAAAATTTTAACTATATAATTTATAAAGCATAACTACATTTATTCATTTAGCAGATGCTTTTATCCAAAGCGACTTACAAATGAGACACACTCACACACCAATGGTAGCAGAGCTGCATGCAAGGTGCTAGCTTGCCATCGGGGGCAACTTAGGGTTCAGTGTCTTGCCCAAGGACACTTCGGCATGGGATCACCCGGGCCGGGATTCGAACCACCAACCCCACGATTAGTGGATTAGTGGACAACCCGCTCTACCGACTGAGACACAGCCGCCCCTAGCTAGCTAGCTAGGAACTAGCTAGCTAACTTACAAAACCCAACTAGCTAGCAAATTTAGCAAGCTAATTTACAAAACTTTGCTAACAAGATCATTGAATGAAATACTTTGTAAAGTTTGAAGATGAATTTGAAAGGCAGATATTTCATTTTTACTACAAAGAAGAATCCTCGCAGTGTTTGAGATTTGTTAACGAGTACTTTGAAGGTCGAAATGAAAATGTAAAGAATGAAAAGTTAGGGTTTTCTTTTGCAAATTTACTTCCATGAATTACGTATTCATGTTCAATAATGATTTGAGTTTCATCCAAAATAGCACTGAAGTCCAGTTACTGGAGTGTTTTTCGTCTGGTCTCGTGTTCACGCTGTAACGGAGCGTTGTTGTTGGCAGGCCGTGCTGCAGTGCTACAGCGAGCTGATCGAGGACGCTCTCAGGGAACGACTGAGGAACAGCCGAGAGCAGGAGGAAGACGAGAAGAATGGAAGAATGTTGGACGAGCGATCGAGCACACCGACGGACCTGAGAGAAATAGACTTTTAAAACAAAACAAAATCACAACGCGCACATCCGCAGTCTTCCTCGTCCGCCGTCCTCGGTTAAACTGATGTAAACTTCTAAATGCTGCCAGGAAATGTTTTTGTTTCTGTAATGATTTTATTTATTTAATTTAATCATTATTCTTATTTATGTCGTTATTCGTTCGAGGTGTTAAATTTTGTTGAGTTTGTTTTGTACCGTGTGCAATTTCTCTCACGTGAATCTCTACCCTAATCTTATCGTTAATTTATTCATGATTTTTATTCATTATTTATTGTGTGAGGTATTGTTTTAATTTATTCCGCATTTGTTTATGCTGTGTGACAAAAGCGTTTGATGAAATTAAAGTATATTTTTAAAAGTAATTAAAATGATATTTAATAAACATTCCAATGGTGTTCTCCGTTCGCTGTGTGAAGCGGTTTTGCGTTTTAGCTTTAAAACAGGAGTAAATTTAGATCATTACTCTGCGTTAATTGTTGTTAAATATCGGTCGAATTTTATTCAATTACAGATTTACGATTTTTCAAAGCAATAGAACCTCTTCATAACTAGAGCAACGCGTGGACCAATCAGATCTCGCCGTCTCATCCGGGCATTCCAGGTGTACGAACTTTACCTAGATACAGTGAGAAATTTTATTATTATTATTATTATTTTTTAAAAATATTTCTGAGACACATCTAATACGGATACCTAATCGAATAATATATATATATATATATATATTTTTTAAATATATCCCCCCACACTCAATGATTAGCGACATGCTAACGCTTGCTATGCTGGGTCTCAATGGCGACGAGTAGGTTTAGGATTATTCTAGAAACCAAACTTTAAACACAACCCTGTACAAAGTATACGGGTGATTTCTGTGACGTGGCGGTCATTTCAACGCGTAAATCGCTACAACTAAGTTAAAATTGACATATAAGGATGAAAACACAAGAAGTGATGCGTCGCGTGCTGATGACGTAATCATTCCGGGACTGTGACGACGGAAATGAAAAGAAGTGTAGTGTGTGGGGCAGCGTGTTTACTGCTGGAGCACGAGCCGACGTTAAAACGTGTTAAACACACTGTAATGGTAAGTCAAGAAACGAGTTTAGGCGAAGTTAACATTAAATAAACTGGTGGTGGTGGTGTGTGCGTGTGTGTGTGTGTGTGTGTGTGTGTCTGCGGGTACTCTGGTTTCCTCCCCCAGTCCAAACACATGCATGGTAGTCTGATGGGTGTGTCTAAAGTGTCCGTAGTGTATGAATGTGTGTGTGAGTGTGTATGTGATTGTGCCCTGTGATGGACTGGCACTCTGTCCAGGGTGTACCCCGCCTTGTGCCCCATGCTCCCTGGGATAGACTCCAGGTTCCCCGTGACCCTTTAAAGGAGTAAGCGGTAGAAGATGGATGGATGGATGGATGGATGGATGGATGGATAACGTTACAGATGGTGGTGATGATGGTGATGGTGGTGATGGCGGTGTTAGTGATGGTGGTGGTGGTGATGATGATGATGGGGATGGTGATGATGGGGATGGTGGGGATGGTGGTGGGGATGGTGATGATGATGGTGATGATGGTGGGGATGGTGGTGATGGTGGTGGGGATGGTGATGGTGATGATGATGATGATGGTGGTGGTGGTGGTGGTGATGATGATGGGGATGGTGATGATGATGGTGGTGATGATGATGTTTGGGCCTGTATTAAATATTCATAAACGTCTGTTTATTTTTATACAGTTTTTTTTAAGCGTCTGTTTTTTAATACCATGATCTGTTGTAATATTTTTGTCCTGACTGGTAGGTTTAAATCAAGAAATCCTTACCGAGATCATAACAGAATCAGAAGAGCTGGGCAGTGCATTGAGCTGGCATTTGAATCAGGTTCACGTGCAGTCCAGGTGAGTCCAGTAAGAGCAGGTGCTGTACCATGACCTGATCTCCATCTGAGCATGGGATCAGGACCATGACGAGCATTTCTGAGTAGCGAGTGAGTATCCTGAGCGGAAGGAATATTGTGCATCATTCTTTCATGATGCAATTTCATTTGTCGTCATTTTGATTAAGTTTTATTTATGTGGCAATTGATTTATTGGGTTTCCTCCGGGTACTCCGGTTTCCTCCCCCAGCCCAAACACATGCATGTTAGACTGATGGGCGTGTCTAAAGTGTCCGTAGTGTATGAATGTGATTGTGCCCTGTGATGGACTGGCACTCTGTCCAGGGTGTAACCCCGCCTTGTGCCCGATGCCTCCTGGGATAGACTCCAGGTTCCCCGTGACCCTGATAAAGGAGTAAGTGGTTGGTGTATATATATATATATATATATAATATTGGCACCCTGTCCATGGTGTACCCCGCCTTGTGCCCCATGCTCCCTGGGATAGACTCCAGGTTCCCCTGAAAAGGAGTACGCGGTTGAAGATGGATGGATGGATGATTTATTTTTAGTCACAGAGGTTTATTGAAACATCATACTTGGATTTATATCACTAATGAATAAACCAGATGTTTATCTTGGTTTAAAATTTTTTACATCACAAAAACCTGCAATTTTTTAACCAGGGGTGTGTAGACTTAAATTTTTTTAATTATATCAGCTGCATATATCTAGACAGATAGAAGTACAGATGTATTCTCTTACATGGAGACATTATTACTAAGTGATAAAGATATTGTTTCGAAATCATCCAGTCTGAACCCGCGATAATTGACGCGGAACAGACCGGGGCGCACTCGCTGAAGATGGATGAATGAATCTGATGGTTTGTTTTGCAGTGAGCAGGAGTATGGTGGGCGTTCGTTTCTGGCTGCTGCTGCTGTCATCGGTCTCTCTCAGGGTGTCGGCAGTGCCTATAGAGCGCGGTCCTCACATGCAGGACGAGAAAGCTGAGGATAACGTGGTACGCACTATATATACAGTATCTCACAGAAGTTAGTACACCCCTGACATGTGTGTAAATATGTGATGATATGTTTTCATGTACAACACTGAAGAAATGACACTGTGCTACAATG